>JAAXYX010002365.1:0-17827 GCA_036851915.1 Ptenothrix huangshanensis
TTGAAAGTTATATTGGATAACAATTATTACTGAATCTTATTATTTTCACTTTTCCTAATTCTCTGTTTGGTACTTGAGCTTTCAAAAAAGCCATATATTTTAAAAATGTGGTCGGACCAGATTTTCTGGTCTGGTCCGATTCGCTCGGACCAGACCAGATCAGACCAGGACCAGACCAGATAAAATGGTCCGGACCAGACCATTCCGATCACTAGTAACAGTAACGCAGTGGGATTGTTGAAATGCAATGGAAAGTAAATATGTACTGTGTAGGAGCAGCTACTTATTTTTGGCTTATGTAGTCCCTGTTTTGATCTGGCATTTTTGTCGTTTCCTCCTCACTTCAATTATGGATGCATTTTAATAAAATCTTGGGATAGGTTAGAGTGGGCAACTATTTATTATGTAATCTTTCTACCCATTTTTCACTTGGATTGCGAATACAAGCACCAGCACCAATACCAGTAACCTGTATGACCCTGCTGAATGGACCAATTGTCAATCGTACGAAAATCTCGTCCTCTTCAGTATTCTGTATGTATCTGTCAGGTAATAATTCATGAATGTTTTAATTCCATTAAAGTTTTAAAATACGTCATAATCATCGAAGCGTTCAATACTTGTCGGGATAAGCTCCGAATTTTAGTTCTAAATAATGTTCGACTATAGTGATAGTAGGTGTTGTAATCATATTCGATTTTTTAAACAAAATTGGCTTAATTTGAAATGGGAAAGAATCTGACTGCGCTGTTGTTTGTGAAAGGAAATACTTTGTATCTGCGTGGAAAGTGCAATGGAAAATAGAAGGGAATATGCATGTATGATTTAGAGATTTGGATTAAGCCGTCTTTTTCAACAAGGCTGTCATTGTATCCATGACCTCACTTCTGAACTTATTTGGCAAAAATACAGATTTTTTATGTACTTTTTTGATGGCGCACATTTATTCTACAGGGTAAAATCATGTGTTGATGTTGATTCTTGGCTTTGGGTATTGTGCCCTGTTAATATATAATTATATTTACATTTTTAGTGACTATAAACTATAACGTGCCATCGTTGGACAAACATCCAGCAACATTATCATCGTCATCAGCAACAGCAGTAGAAGTATCAGCAGTAAAGAAAAATCCAAAGCCAAAGTCAAATGCAAATCAAACCTAAATCAACTGGTTGTATAGTCGTAAGTCAATATTAATTTATAATCTGTGCTCTAGTTTCTTCTCCTATTTAATTTATATTTGCATTTTGTTTTCAATCATCACCATCAACGGTTCTGGTTGCTGTACTTCTAATTCCCATCTTTTCCTCGTTCTGTTCCAATTCTGCTGCGGAAGGTAATGACTTAACAATGAATTACGGTTACGGTTTCTCCTAACCACAGTACTACCCAGTAATCGCAAAGTTGCATTTACTGTACTAATTAATTATACTCATGTAAAAATTATGTACATTATTCAAGATGTATAAAATACACAGGTGATTACTGACTATCTACGGTGTATTCTAGCCGCATAGTTGTAGTTGGCGTTGGCGTTGGTACGTGTCCTTTTTTACGCATTCTAGGCAGTTCACTATCACTATCATTGCAAATTTCGTTTTCAGGTGACAGTAGCATTACATTTTAATTTATAGAGTCATAGTCACAAAGCCCACGATTTAGAATAATTAATATGATTATCAGTATGCATACAAGTGCATACTTATATGACTGTACTCCGCGTGCTTCGCATTCATTTTTCTCATTTAAATGCAATCGCACTTTTACATTAGCTGAACAAATTAACGTGACCTTAAAACCTCGTCGCATCGTAATTATATGAAAATATTTGTAATCATTTGTATCATTTTCAAATTTTCAGAACCCTGCGAGTGAGGATTTGTCGCGCTCCGCTGTGTTGAATGGGAGTGTAAGCAAATTCCCTCATTGTTAAATTAGGCATATATTATGTTACTCAGTGTCACAGGAACCTGAAATTTTCCGGGGGGACAAAGTACTTATATACATACATACTCCTATGCTTTAACATTACTCCTAAAAAATTCCGGTACATGTGCCCCCTGTCCCTCCGGTTCCTGCGCCACTCATGTTGCTCGTACATTAGTACACCAAGTCGTCGTTAGCCATAAATAAACAAATGGAATACCTACAATATTTAATTAGGTATCATTACTAATATATTAATGTGCAATTAAAATTGTGCATTGATTGCGTTTGGAGCACAGTACAACATGCTAGGGTCTTTGGGGATTCGCTTTTAAATTATTTAATTATTTAGTAGTTTTTCAGTACAAGGTTGCTGTTGAGCTTGCTCTTGTTGTTGTTATTGGTGTTATGGTTTGTGTGATCATCTAGGCTGCTGTGAACAAGGAGTAACTAGTAACAGTGCAGTACATTGTGTACGGAAGTCATTAAAGGAGGTCTTCATGGCCGACAAGGAATCATACCCGGGTTACTGACTGTTGCTGCTAATGCTGTTCCTTTTGCTGGTACATACTGATGTTGATGCTATATGAAGCTGTGAGCGAACTTGGCCCACTTCTAGAATGTAGGTATGCTATTCCGTGTGCCAAAAAATTTTGATTGCGGAGTATGTGTAAGTGTTACACATAATGCTGAGGTAATTCTAATCTACGGGCAGTAAAAATAGCAGCGTAATTAAATCTAGAATCTAAAGGCAAAGCAGAACCTACCTATCATAAATGGTGCGATAATGCTAAAGTATTAAATTTATTATTTCCTTTCTCATTTTTATTCGCTCAGTTTCACTTTTGTGTGCGTAATAAATAGAAACAATATATATATATATATATGTAAATTATGCATACATAATTATAGTTGTATGCAATTGCGCAAATGATAACGAAAAATGGCTTTTGGCCAATAATAACAAAAGGTGTATGGAGGATATGCTTGGTACTGGTGCTATTTTAATACAATTATGTGCTATTTCACGAACCATCAGGTTTAAGTAAGACAAATATTTATTTGATTCTATTGAGAACTTAATGATGTATGTAACAGTAAGTTGGAGAATGTAATAATAATAAAGGACTTTTGTACTGAGAATTTAAGACCGAGAATACATGATAATTTTAATTAGGTACTTGCAATATTAGAAACTAGTTTCATGACTAATAACTGATTATATAATTACACTTGACTCAGAATGTTGGATTGGAAGAGGGAACAGAGAAGTTCAAAGGTATGTATAGGGAAAGTAAACTAAAACTAAAGTAATAATGAATTGAAAAGAAATCTGTACCTATATTATAAACTGACTAATAAGATCTGTTAATTATCTTTCCTTGGGAATAACTTTTTGCAGCAAAGTAAGAAAAAATACTCCTCTAACGTAATAAGTGGCGAATTAATCTTGAAATTATTCAAACATGGCAATATTTCCGAAATCTAATATAGAAAAAAGATGATGAGAGTGTAATCAACATCAACATTTATTATTTACATAAACAGATACAGAGGCTTGAGAGAGAGGAGGAATAATTGCTTACACCTATAATGTTACACTGAAGTAAACCTAGAGAGAGTAATTTCTAGCCACTTTCTAATTTGAAACTTTAATGCAATGAAGGCATACACCACGCCATGCTCCAAGTTCAAGGTTTTACTATCAAAGAATAATTTATTCCTTTCCATTATTCGATTGCACTGATTTACCCACAACTCCATGGAATAATATCATATTCCTGCCTATACTCTCTAGCCTCGATGGAGCTGCCTAAAAATACTATGAGAAAATTCGATACTCTTAGGTATGTTAATGAATTCATATAAAAATCATACTAGTAAGTACCTACATCTACAATATCCATGCAACACACTTAGGTACTTTCGAATTCGAATTCAATTTCAATAAACCTTGTTAATATAAACTATGCATTTAGCAAACAAATTGAATTATTCAAAATTGACAAATAACAACAGCAAAATCAAAATAAATTCTGAGCTAAAAACGCAAGAAGGGAAGGAGAGCATTATTGAAAAATCTAAATTTGAAATATAATGCAAGTCTAACAGTAGATACAGGATTTGACGAAAGTATAAAGTGCAAAAAAATGAAAATTAATTCAAGCGTTTTTTAAGTACTTTTGAAAGGCAGGAATAAAAGAAGAATTATTTATCGTTTTTAGATAGGTATACACATATATATGTATAGTACATTTTACTGGGAAGACTCGAAAAAACGAGCGTATGTAGAAGACTGTTCTGGAACGAGATTGATTCAGGAAGGGATGCTAGTGCAAACTTGGATATGCGTAGCTTCGTGCGGATCTAGTCTAGCAGTGCTGCTCCCATTATTCCTGCTCGTGTAATCCAGATTATACAGAGCTTTGCAAGCCATTTCCGCCACTCGTCGTTTGGCTTCTTTCTTATTCCTCCCTAAGTAAAAGGTAAATAAAGCCATTCCATCAATCTCAACAAAAACAAGAGTTACAGAGAGAAAAGAACTTGATTATAGAGGACGAGAAATGTGCATTGTGGATGTAATAATTTTATTCTGTAGCAATTTA
Organism: Ptenothrix huangshanensis; assembly: GCA_036851915.1. Taxonomy (NCBI): domain Eukaryota; kingdom Metazoa; phylum Arthropoda; class Collembola; order Symphypleona; family Dicyrtomidae; genus Ptenothrix; species Ptenothrix huangshanensis. The sequence continues at coordinate 4,534 of JAAXYX010002365.1, forward strand.
TTTGTGAGATAATTTGCAAAGGAATTACCGTAGGCAGGACCATAAGTAGCATTTCTTGTTGGAAGAGTGAGTTCGACATAGGCAACGAAAGACTGCACAGAACTACCCTTCCTATCCAAGGAACAATGAGTGATATTGAACTTTGCGTCAAGCCGCATTTCATTGAGCAATGAAATTGGATTTTTTGACGCAGCATCCGCCGGAAGTTGCTTCTTCGTAGAACGGTTTCTCCCAGAACGTTTACTCGAACTTTGCCCATTTTCATTAGCCTAAATACATGCATGACATAGGAAGCACAGACATTTATACAGTAATCAAAATTACAATTTACTATGCTTGATCTGAATACTAAATCCTTACATAATAAGCAATATTAAATTACCGGTATAATCTGATTGCTCCTATCATTCAAAGTCCCCGTAGTTTGATTTTGGCCGAGTGAAGATGTGCTATTGGAAGTAGAATTGGCGCGGTTACGATTAGAAGTTTGCCGAGAAGTTCTAACGACGGGTTGTGAATGCAAAACTGCTGAAGAGGAAGAAGAATCCACGTGTTGTCCCAGATCTGAAATTTCCCCAGCTAGCTGACGAAACGGTTGCGGTTCCAGAACATAACGTTGACCCTCGTGTAGGATTGGAGCAGGAGATTCTCCCACACTTGATTCCTGCCCGGAGTCTCCAGAAGCCACGCCGTAACTCAAACCGATGACTAAGGCAGCACAAATTAGGCACAGTAGAGATCCAAGAATTAAGAACCGGACCGGTATGAGGCTACACTTTCGAAATCGTTCACAACGTGATGTAACAGCAACATTGTGGTCCATGTCCAGGACACTACTACTCACACTGCACTGATCATCGAAATGCATTTGATTTCCAGTGGCGTTTCCTGTAGTATCCCTCCTTGTCCTTTCATTAGAATCCATTCCCGGCATTTCCAGCGAATTTGTACGTGCCGACCCTCTTATTGTATTAGACTTGTCGTTCGAGTTTGAGGATTCGTCAAGTTCGCAATCTGACCATTCGTCGATTCGATAAAGGGCGCTTCTGCTCCACCGGGATTCCCTGTCAAAGGTGATCTCGAAGAAATCAATGGATTCAGTATCTTCCTTATCCTCTGCAATAGTTATTGAGGGTTGCTCTTCTAAAGTATTCTATATACGTATAACAAAAAAAGGTAAATTAGAAATTAAACATATACAAACCAGTAAAATAGTGCTCAATAATAATTAAAACTTAAAACGGAGCAGGGGACTCAATACCGACGATAATAAAAAAACTAAAAGTCAAATCGTACTTAATCCTAAAAAACGAATGAATTTTGTGAATTATAAATTATAATTATCAGTGGCAGCCATAATTTGTAATTCAAAAAATTCACTTATCAATATTAGTTAAAATTGATGAAAACTGTGACTTTCGTGCAGAAGGAATGAGCACATGTGAAATATTGCTAGTTTTTACCATTTTAGTTAAATATTCTTACAAAACGGCCGAATTAGAAATTGTAGTAATACAGGGTGGCGCAATAAATTAAGCTAGAAGTGTAAAAAAATAAATAGTTGCATGTCGTCCTCAAAATCCCTATTAACATTAACTATGATAGTAATGATAAAAGATTAATAAAATGACTTAGTTGGCCTGGTTTGGGCTATTTAATAACTGTTAGATAAATTATACTTAAGAGCCAAAGCTGAAATGAAGGGTGACTGTCAAATGTATTTTGTAAAATACTTTTGACTTGATTAAATCATCTGGGGACTAGTCAGTCATCAATCGCCAATCAACCAAGACTAAAACCAAATGACCAAGGCAGAGTAAGTTTTACTGGAACTATCACGCTACATTCCGTTATTATTGGTTGTAACTTTTTATACATTGGTCACTACGTTCAACGTTGACGCTTGTAAAAAATAACTACGGCGAGTGACCTTGAACTTTTAATTGAACTTGAGGTGATATAACTATCTATACCATTTCAAATTCCAATATTAAGCTACACGAGAAAATATTTACACTTGACGGTATGACCAGATTAACTGGAGCAAACTTGATCTTGATATGGCACGAAAACAATACCTGGCCTGACACTGAGTCCTTTCAGCGGTCACAGTTGTCATTGGATGAAGTTCGAATGATGCACTTGTAAGTACTCTTTAGTATTCCGATTTATAAGCAAATAGAGACGGACGAACAGTCGCAAAGCCTCTTCAAAGTTCAGTAGTCACCACATTCAGAATTATATCATTAATTCAACGTTCCAGCATCGTAACATCCAGTCCTGTCCTAACATTTCCGATCTATAGATTTCTTCAATTTTTTGTCTCCCTACCACGACAACGCGACAACGACTTCGTTCAACTATGTGTATGCTACGTAGGGAAGCAGGTAGGTACTTAAATTTAATTTTTCTAGGGACCATCAGAGGGTCAAGATGAGACACAAACACCAATAATAATTAGGTTCGACTCCAATCTCACTGTTTCTGTTATGGTGCATATATATGTAAGTGTAGAAGTGTAAAAACTTTTATTATGCAATACACATTTATGACGTCGAGGAATGTACATAGGCAGTGGGGAGGATGCAAGGGATGTGGATTTGGGAAGATTTCAGTGATCGTATCTGTGTATGTAATTTTGTATTTTGTTTGAGCCCTTCATTCAAAGTTCTTGCCGCCCTTCACAAAGGACCCTGGAGCACAATGTACTCAGCAATGAGAATTCTTCGTAAAGTTCCACAACATTGTCATTTTTTAACTACCGTATTCTCTGCTGTAGTATAGCCGGGTATATTAGCATATTGTACATACGACCAGGGGGGTATACAATAAGAAGGAGGGATACGTTATTAGGATTGTATTTACACATATTGGTAGGGTATATTAAACCCATAATGAAGCTAGAGAGGGGGATATACTATAACGGGAGGGTACATTACTAAATGGGTATATTATTACAGAGAATACGGTATTAGGTGATTCACGTTTAGGCGCATGCAATTATATAAGCTACTAACCATGACAGAAGACTATTTTTCAAGATCGGTAATGCTCAGTTTAAATCATTTGAATAATACTAATGGGATATAATAGTAATAATTTTTTCAGTTTCTACTTTAATCACTATCACCATTCATTATGCTATGCCCCCCTTAATTTATTATCAATTAACCCCTATCACTCGTACTGCACCAAACTACTATTTCCGAACTACTGCGAATTCAGGTAGGTATCTATACCTACCTACCTATGTAACTAGTAGGTGCTACTACAAAGTTTCACGTTGACCCAGATGCAGAGACAGAACTCAGAATTACCAAATGCATTCGTTTCATGTCTAGATTATATTGCAGAAGATGCTTATATCTGCATTCTAGAAATATTACCTAAATCTGGAGTACAGGAGATTAGGAGCGTCTAAAAGTCAAGGAGAGAAGCCAAGGAATCTAAGAGTCTACGGGAGTGAAGGACCCCAGAGCATAACATTTAGTTACCTACCTACGTTTATTTTATTATTTCGAAATCTTACTGTGAGATCGATAATGTTCAGCATCCAGATTCCAGTCCAGTTTAGTAAGGCTTAAAGACGCCTTAGGAAGGCTCCTGCTTTCAAGGCAAACAAGTAATACAAACACCAATAATATCTGTAGGTATAATACCTATTTTATAACTGATATCTACAACTATTTTGCAGAACAGATTAACAACCGTAGCAATACAGATAGGCGAGCAAAGCAACAATACAAATGTTCGTACCGTAGTTTAATAAATTCTTGAATGCAGATATGGACCCAGGACAAAACTCATGAAAAGTACTTTGAAGAAAGAGGCATTATAATTATAAAAAAAGATGCTTTGTACGTGTCCTCGTCTTCACTCTCGGACTCACTCTGACTTCGTCTTCGTTGGAAGAGAAATGTGGTCTGAATCTGAACTACATCATTTCATTTATATGTAGGTGATAGGAAGCTCGAGAAAGACGGTCGCTGGAAATTTGAGATGTTGGACAAAGCAAACAAATTAAAAGTCCTACTTATTAGACGTAGATTTGAAACTGGCTATGAAATAAGTATCGTTCAGATTACGAGAGAGAGTGTTGCGGCCGATAAAATACATACACCGTAGTAATTGGTGTCTCCTAAACCATAATACAATCTTACACGTATGTAGTATAATTATGAACGTAGTTACGGAGTATCTCAAGTTCGCCAAAAGTACATTTAAAGTACATCTAAAATTCTAAAGTGCATCGAAAGCATCGTGGTCCAAGATGCGTTATTAATGCGTTTGTGATTGACTGAAGATGCATCCTAACTGGAGTCATAGTTATGGTGTGTAAATACGAGGTTTTCGGCGTTTCAGATGCATTTCTTCCTGTTTAGCTTTTACAGTGTACCCAGGAACAATATCGATAAAATGAGGCAGGGAACAATTTTAACCTACTGGGTATTCATAAATTATCCTTCCCAGATGTAAAAAATAAAGCAAAGACATACCGAGTACAGATATGGACATGGGATCACAAGATAAAGATTCCTTTCCATGAGAGATAACTGATTTCAGTGTTTTGCGTCTTGGTCTTATCGCGACTATCGCAAGATATCATCTTTCCCTTTGCCTATTGCCATAGCCATGCCTTGCTCTTTAACCTTTTGTCACGAATATGGATAACAAGAAGAACATGAACAACTGCTGACATAGAAAACATGTATCAAAATTAACTCTGTCAACAAAACCAAGAATTCTTGAACTAAAATTACGAGCGAAACCGAAACTAATTGCATGACTGAGTCCGAAGACAGACATTGGACATATTATTATTTTCAGTATCTATATTACCAATATATCTGATACTTAAATATGAACACGGATGCATAGACGGGAAAGGGATGTACTGGTATTACAATATTATTATATTTGTACATACTATAATCGTAAAAACTAGCTGTTAAAGACTCGGGATGGCAAGGATGAAGGGAAACAATCCACACTCACTGCAATACTGCATGATCACGTCCTAGTTGTAATTATCCTTCGTGGGTTTCACAATCCACACTTCGTCTATATACTCAATGAAACTCGTGGAAATTGTCAATGACTGGATCTAATAAATTATTAATAATTTTTTACTACGGATCGGAAACTCTATACGTTACAACACTTCGAAAACGAAGCCTTCGTTGGTACTGACCAAAAAAAGTAAATATTGCGCAGAAAAATAAATAGGCATGCAAATAAGTGTTGCCACTATATAACGAGAAAGGACTAAAAGCATACTGTGTCATTGGTTTTAAAGAGCTAAAATGAAGTTTCAGTAAACATGTGGTACAACTTTGGTTTATATTGGTAATGGGAAAGATTTTGCCATAGACAAAAACATTCGGCCACAATACAATAGTTTGCTTTAAGGCAATAAATGCTGACATCACTCCATACTCCAATTTTCCATCATTAGCTTCTGGTCGTATTAACCCAAGTTTATTCTTTTTTTCAAAAATGCGTTGATAGACATAATACAACAACACTGTCCAAAGAAACTTTAAAAAATTTATAAACGAAGTGTCAAGTTTTATATTTAATAAAGTTTGTCTTTCTCTCTACCCGCATAATGCTGTATACGCTAATAATAATTTAATAATTTTGTCCATTTAGCGTTAGCCTCTACCCATACAACGTCACATTTCGTACTCGCGAATACTTCGTCACAGTCTTGAATAAATACGCATCTCCATATACATGGAATTATTCATTATCATTATACATAATATGATCGTAATGTTTTGAAAATAATTAGCTAATAACTTAATATTATGCAGTAATACATAATATTGGTAATATTATTAAAAACACGTTATAATATAAAGTGAAGATCCATTACGACAAACATACACTACCTAGGCAATTATTTATATTAGGTAGTAAAAAACACTACCTACATGACCTATGCATTTATAATTAGTCAGTCAAAATTTGGTTATCTATAATATAGTATACTGAAATTAAACTAAGATGTGTGTCTTTACCAATAAATAGGTGTTTTCCTCAGGAAAAAGAAAAAGTAACACATTTGCTGGAAACTGGGACTTGCTACTAAAACTTAACAGCTACATTCGTCGAGAAAAAACTCAAAAATGTTGAGAATATCCGACTATTTAGTCACCAATAAGCAGGTGTGATTAAACGAATAATAAATATTTGAATCCAATCACTAATGTATTTTAAAAGCTACAGATTAGCGACTACATTACATAATTATTAATTACACTATTAATTATTTTATGAAATATCATACTTTTTCAGCAGATGGTATGCTTAAAACAAAGTTAGATGTACCTGCTGCCTTCTTTAAACCAAACTCCTAAAAATATTTTAGAGGAAACCCGGCGACGATCTTCTCATTCCCTTTTTTTCTTCGCTTTTCATTTTGCACTACTTTCCGTAGAAACAGATTTGAGAATTTTTGAGATTCACTAATAGCAATTATGTGTAGTGAAAATAGTTCAGAATGCGAAGAGTAAGGAAAAGAGAATACGAAGATCGTCGTCGCTTGTTAACATTTTGTAGCTGTGCTGGAAATCAAAACTAGGATTTCAGAAAATTTTCAGAAAACTCAGAAATTCGAAGTCTTTAAAAAAAGGAAATTTTACGCATTGTGTGACGACTTAATATTACATTTGACTATTTTGACAAACATATACCATTTACAACATTATAAAGATTCCAGAATCAGAATGAGAGCGTCACATTTAAAAAGTAGAATCGACAATAGAAACCGGAAAGAAAGCATTAAAATAACTAAATCATTGTGCTTTCATCATTACGATGCCTTCGGTCTCGGTTCACAACTTGCATCACCCGGACGGAGTCCCGTGGCTTCAGGGTACACAAGGTCATACAAATATTTAGCAGCTAACTCTGAGACTACTTTCTTTGGTATCTTTTTAGAGTATCCTAGAATAAAGACAATCATTAAGATGAAGTGGGTCTTGGATTCATTTATGTAATTTTAGTTATAAATTACTGCATACGGAAAAGAATACAAGCACTTATAACTACTTACATACGTCTATCAAAGTCAAAACTTAAAATCCTGGAAATCATACTAACCATAAATAGGTCCAAACATTTTGTCATGCTCCAGCAGTTTAAGTGCATAACCGAAAAGTTGAGGATCCGACTTGCACACATATTCGATGTACGTGACATCAATAGCCATATGATTTAGTAACGAAACCGCATTCTGTTCTGCGGCATTTTCGGGCAATATTTTCTTTTTTCTGTGAGGGTGCTTGGGGAAAGGCTTACCACTACCACCTGATTTAGATTTCGCAGTCGTAGTGGCAGTGACAGATACTGCACTAATATTAGCTAAAGGAACAGTCTCAGTCAAATGGATTGATTTCTGGGACGGAATACGAGCAATTGTTGTCGTAACCTACAAAATTAAATGATCAGTGGCAATTATTAAGTTATTATTATTAGTTATTATTATTACCTCACTTTCCAGTTAAAACGATTTGATTTTAAACGATATAAAAAATGCCGCTATAAAAATATACCTAATCAAAGGTTGTTACTCATTTTTGATCTTTCGTATTTTCCAGATTTGTTTTAGCGAAAAGTTAAATACCGTACGAGATAATTTAAATGAATACATAATATTAACCTGAATTCTGAACAATAATGGTATAATTGAAATATAGTAAATAAATTAATGCATTAATGATTTTTGCCTGGTTCATTGGTGCTGATGTTATTGTCGCTGGTGTTGTAGTTGTTGTCGTTGACGGCGTTGAAGCTACAGGAGACAATAATTCTACTTCCTCTTGATCCGGAAACACAGCTGTCATTTTCTCTGTAATACGTTATGATTATTTCATATATTAGTTACTCTATTACATGTTGCATAAAAATAAAAAAAGTTAATCAAATTGCTCCGCTTGCAGCAAGAGATAAAGTACTAAATCACCTACCGGTTAATTCCGGATAAACATCTTGTAAGGCTTTCGTATTTGTATGTAAAGTGGAAAATAGGACCCCAAAAATAACTATCAATCCTGTTGTAGACAAACCCATGATCAAAAGTCGCTTGCGTTTTTTTATTCTCGTAACAATTTGGTCGGTTTCAATGAATTTAAACCAGTTCTCTGTGGATGATGACCGCGAGGGGGATACAATCGAGACATAAGAGTTCGAATGAGTCTCTTCATTTTCACTCTCCGCCGGCGGATGGTAATCACTACGTCGATACTCGCGAAACATTATAATTATGACTCCAGTTTTAACAGTTTTCGTAATTCCTCAATTGGTTACCACAAGATGTGAAATTTGAATGTAGTTTCGTAATTAATTGAGTAAGTAAATAATAAATGCTTCCCGGGTTAGAATTCACACAGGTCACTGAAAGAGTCCTTTGCGGCATACGTGTACAGTTTTCACAAAAACTTGTCTTGCGAGATTGATTGAGTTACGGGGAGCAATTTTGAAAATCCCAACCTTTCTGATGTCTAAATTCTAAATTCAAAATTAATTACTATTACCAACTACAACATCGTTCTCAGTCTAAACTTTTACCACAAGAAAAGTTAAAAAAAAAGAGTTAACACTATACGTTATGGTTCAGGAACACTGATGTGGAATCACACTCGTGCTATGTCATTTGTTTATTTACTTCACGAACTTGAATTATTTTCCTGGTTTAGCTTAGAGCGACAGGCTGAAAGATAACATAAGTATGACATAATTGGTTAGTTACGTAACTATCAACTATAGCTAGGTCAAAAAACTTGCAGCCAAATAACTTGTTTATTTACAATTTAAAAATATATTCGTATCGCCAAGACCAACCATAACCTTACCATACAATATGAAGCCAAACTGAGTTAGGTCACAAGTCACAACACTGTCTTAGGTCAGTAAAGCTTGTAGTCAGTAAGGTAAGACAGCTGTAATCTTGATTAAATAACTATTTGTTGTTTGTAGCCGAATCCAACAAGTTGCGTTTAATGGTTCTACTTCGTTTGTTTAACTAATATAATATAATTTCTACACTCCAATAGCGTGAGATATTCATTGCACAAGCCTTACTTAAACCAAACCCGAAGTAATGAATATATAATTACGTAATAGTAAACCACTGTGAAGAATTAATTAAAAAGCCGACTCTTCTCTTTCTCTTTCTTGTTTCTTGTGTTTAGAACTGTTCTGGTGCTCACTGCTCACCTGCTCATGGACTCTGCAAGACTTGCCGACTCACGGACAACTGAATAGTGAACGAGCATTCTTTCCCTCATTCTGTGAGAACTGGGAACTAAGTGATGTATATATACATGTATATTAGGGATATTTAGCATAAGTGCAGGGTCTAGTCTAGATCCTGGGCAGAATCGAATGTGAATTACTTACCCTACCCTCCATTTACTTCTAATTAGACCTACTAAATAACATCATAATTAGGTGATTCTACCCTATAATAATAAGTTACGTAATAATTAATTAGGTATAATAAATTATTATTAGAGGTATACCCTGGTCGCTGTAAATAGGTTGTAGTTTTGTAGTATTGTAAATTTTACTATGGAAATGTAATTATTTTAATATTCTACAATACTTTACGATGTTTGATTTCAAATGAAATGATTGCAAAGAACTATTCGAAGAATCGAATAGTCGAACTTTATTTTTTGTTATGTAAATGAATGGCGAAGATTTTACAAAATCAGTTTATTGGGTGCGCCCAAAAATTTGGTTTGTAAATTTAAAAATGTAAAAATTGCTATAGTAATTTTTACAAATCTACAATTCTACAAAACTACATCGGATTTACAGCGACCAGGATATACCTCCAATATTTTTTATGATTATGAAATGATTAAATATTAATACAAGACAGTACGTGAGCTCAAGGTGGCTAGACAAGAGGGTACCTAATAAGGTGAGTCCATCCGAGGGAATAATATCAGAGTTAAAAGAAAAAAATGAGAAGGCAATTTCAAAATATGAGTGTAACTAGGTCAACATATTTTGTATTTTCTCAACTTAAAAAAGTTAAAATCAACAAAGTTTTGGAAATTAATTCAGAACATCTGAAATCTGTCGAATTTTATTGATTACTTTTATTGAAAAAACCGCAAAAACATAAATTATTAGCTGTGTTTGCGTTTATGTCGATTAAAAGGTAGTATCTATGGCAAATCATTGGTGTGGTTGTAAATTCTGATTGTTCGAAATCAATAAAATTGCATTCTCATTTTTTTCTCCTATACTCTGATATTTTTCTCTCCGATGGACTCAACTTATTACCCTCTTGTCTAGCCACCTTGACGTGAGCACTGTTTATCAATGCTTTAAATTACAACACGAAGTCAAATGATTCCTTATCCCTTTATGTGTGTACAAGACACTCTTACGACAATCACCACATTCCAGATCCAAATCTGAATCGATGCAAATGTAAAGTGAAACCAATATGAAAGCATCATAATTATTTATGGCAATAAGCTATGAATCTCCTAAACGCATGCTTTATTTAACTTACTATAATTTAGAATTTGTCTTTCTCTCTGTCTCATTCATCATTAGAGCTTCATTCGGAACCAAACGAAACGGAAACAGCGTGTGTCCGTTCCATTCCGAATTTTCGGAACAGATGACAATCGGAACGAAAACAATATCCCCTTCCGTTACGTGTTACGTTACGTTTCCGAACCCTCTCGTTCCGTTCCTTTCCGAGGTTTCGAGCGTTCCAAAGTTAAAATTGACATGTGACTCTGTACGTCTAGAAAAGACATTGATTTTGTTGCGATGCCTAATTTTCTTTGCGTAACAACTTATTCGAGTATTAAGGCATGATATTAGCATCATTTGGTTTAAATTAAAATCAATAGTCAATAAACCCTTTGTGATTTTAATTTTATTGCAAATACCGTAAACGGCCGTTTCGAAAATCAGATCCCCAGTTTAGGGTGTTCATCAAAAGGGGTGAGTTTAACGCCCTGTTTTGGGGAAAAGAACTGCTGCAAAACTGATTTGCTTTATGAAAAACCAATATTATGTCACTTGAAAAACTACGAATTGGACAAACAAGCTTCATAAAAAATGTGACTTTGTAGGGAAGCACGAAATTTAGCTAACTTCATATAAGCAAATGCACGTATATAATACTACTCATTTCAACTTTGAACTAGTCTTCCGTATTACTTTTTCAAAACAAAATGAGGATCATTATGAACTCCTAAAACGGTCGGAACCGAAGAAAAATTTCCGTCCCAAGTGAAGCTCTAACCCATCATCATAACTCGTTACACAATTTTGCTCTAGTACCTACATGTATTCAAAGCTCGCCGCCTTTTCCTTAGTAGGTAGGTGAACAATAGTCTAAAAGGCAGGGTGCATCGTTTTGAAAGCTAAAAATATGCTAGGCAGTAGGCTTTGCATTCCAAAAAAATGGAAGGAAAAGGGAAAAGGCTATGCACTAGTAGGCTATGTTTAAAAAATTGAAGAAAAAAGGCGAGGCTAGGTAGGCAGTTTTAATAATAGGTGGATACAGAGGCTCCGGAACGGAAAATTTTCAGGGGGCTCAACAAAAAAGGTTGACTGTATCTAGTGTAAATTTTTTAAAAAAAGTTCATTATATCTGGTGTAAATCTTGGTAAAAAAAAGTTCACTATATCTAGTGTAAATTTTAGCAACAAATGTTCATTATATCAAGTGCAAATTTTGAAAAAAAGGTAATTATATATTATATCTAATGTCGATTTTAGCATAAAAGTGCATTATAACATTATTAGTGTAAATGTTGGCAAAAAAGTGCATTATCTGTAATTATATCTAGTGTAAATTTTAGTTTAAATATGCATTGTATCTAGTGTTTATATTTTGGCAAAAAAAGTCAATTAAATGTAGTGTGACTCGCAAAAAGTAATATTTTCTCTTGAATATTGCATTACTTAAGATAGTTTACGCTTTGTTAGAATTTTTGAACACAACTCAACAGAAAACAAAAGAATGAAAGCTCAAGCCAAGGTCAAGTTGGTTTTAAATGTGAGCCTTATGCAATTTTCGTTTGTTTTTCTTGTCATAACAATTATTTTAACAAAAATGACAGAGACAACGCTCTGCTTTACAATCTAATATTTATTTTGCCTTTACCTACAGTACTATATAAGTTGGACACAGTTTTTTTGTTTGTACTGTTCGAAAAATTGGAATTTTCATCAAATTTTAGGGGTTGGGCTAAGTACCTCTGAAATTTTTCAGAGAGGGCCCCGATTTTAGAGAGGCCCCCCTTGCCCCCCGGTTCCGGAGCCACGGGGTAGGTAGGCTGTGAAGGCTAAAGGCACTGTCTTTCCCACGTTACTGTTGCTGTATCGTGAATCCACAGATTGTTCAGTTGAAACCATATCGCCGTTGTAGATGCAAAACACAACATCTTTTTCGTGTCGTTTCTGGATTGTAGGCAAAAAGGCTTCAAAGGCTAGGGAAGAAGAAAAAGGCTATAGGTAGGTACCCATCCGAAGGCGTACAAAAGGCAAGGCGAAAGGCTTCGTCCCAATCTCCACTGAAAAATAGGCTAGGCAATAGGAAAAAGCACAAGTTTCACTGAAAAAAGGCTACGCGAGAGGGAGGCAAAATTTTTGGCGAGCTTTGTATATTCATATAAAGAATGAATAGAAGCAAAGGAACAATAAAGTATATAGGAAGTGAATTTTTCAATAGATAGTACGCTATACTTCAAATGTTTAAAATATTTCAAGCATTTGAAGAATGAGTCTATTGCTGATGACTAAATCAGATAAATAGCAGTGTAATCTGATAAGAACAAGAACATGAAAATACTGAACATACAAATCATAAGTAAAAATAGGCAATGCGAAAATTAAAGTAGCACGCTCGTTGTACAATTTCCACGCGCATAATTTCCATGCAAATGGTTAAGCAGTAAGCAGTAGCAGCTATTGACATTATTTACAAAATATAAAATATATTAGAATGTCATTAATTAATATTACTAATTACTGAGAACCCTTACAAAGGGATACAGTTAAACTTGATTAAAGTTACATAATAATATTTATGATTACAATGAATTCAATGCTTTTTTAATATAGCTCAGTTTATTATTAAATGCCTGCTTTTGTAAAAATTACATAATCTTGCTCATGTCTTAGGCAACTGTCACAGGGGAGATCTACTACGAAACTCAAGGCATAATGATATTAGATCAATTATCGCAAATCATTTGAGACAGATCTGTACATATAGTGGAAGCAAATGCAAGGTATACGAAGAAGTT
>JAAXYX010002366.1:0-17827 GCA_036851915.1 Ptenothrix huangshanensis
GTACTCTATCTAGTGTTCTGAGGGAGTCCTCAATTGAAACTGATATTTGTGTCGTAACCGTAAGTTGAAGTTCCTCCAAGTCGTCGAGATTCCATTCAAAATACGCTTAAAACATTGTGGTTTGTCTGTGGTTGGTTATCGAATCGACTTGGTTATTTGTGTTGTTCTAGAGTCATTTGTGGAGATGAGATGATGCGAGAGGAACCTCACTGCCACTGCATTTCCAACCAATATTGTTTTAAAAATTAAATCAGTTCTTCGTCCATAAGCTTCTCCCAACACGTGCAAGTGTTTATGTCACGCAATAGCTACTCAATACAGTCAGTATTGGCTTGGCTGGCAAGTCCAAAGTCAGTTGTCAATACAATACAATACAAAAGAATACAGGAATATTATCTGTTTATGTCTAGTACTGCGTCATCCCACGTTGCTGATGTAGACGATGACAAAAGAGCTATTGTTCCTGCATTAGATGAATAAATGACTGTCTCAAGTATGATTTAATTATACGTTAATAACTGGAATTATGAATTATGGAAAGGAAAAGTTTATGTGGAGTTAATTGATTGTTATGGATGCGGAAGCGTGATTTGGATTTGCCTTTGGAGTTGGATATTGTGTGTGTAGCAGTTTCTTTCTTCCTCTGTACATGTCGGTCATCGGTCTGTCTGTCGATATAATCAAGTCAATTGAAAACTGTTAAAGATAACATTTCGCATTATTAACGTTGGTTGTTGGTGTTGGAAAGTGTCTAACAGTTAGTTTCCATTCCATTCGATCCGTCTTGGTGAATTATATAAGTGCAATGGCATCTGATGGTGAAGTCTCATTGCATTCGCCTTTGCTTTTCTGATCCCATTCACTTAAAAGCTGACGATAAAAGTAAGTTGAGTTAAAGGGAGTCAAGTGAAGCCAAGCCAAGGCAAGACAAGTCAAGTCAAGACGAAACGAAACGAAGGGGATTTTTATGGGATGTACTCAAGCCACAATAACAATACAGATAACTACGAGCTTGGAGAAGTGTAAGATTTATCCTTTATCATATCATTTATATCCAACATTTTTACAATCTTCATTATTTCTTGGTGCACCTTCAGTTGCTTTTGCCTGTCTTGTAAGTGAATTAGCGCTTTTTCCTTTTCTCTCAGTCATTCAGTCAGACGCAGTGAATCTGAGCAAGAAATGGGAGCAAAGCATGTAAAATTAATTTGAGAATAATTACAAGATTACACGTTTGTTCTCAAAGTGGATTTTAATAGAAAACTTCATGAGCAGTGAGCCAACCCGCTGCGAACTTGAGTTTTGGTTTACTGTTGCTGTTGCTGTTGCTATTACTATTGCTTTTTGCCTTTGGGTTTTCATTCTCTGACTTTATAAAAGTCCTTTTAAAACTCCTTTGAAGCTCTATCTCTCCGATGCACAGGAGATTGTCTTATTTGTCTCAGGTTTAATTTGATACAGGGTATAATATTGTATAAGTTGGCAGTGTCTACTCTCTACTGTTGAAATGTTTTATTGTTTGATCCTGTCCCTGTTCATGTCCCTGCCGTTGTCAGTTTGCTAGTGTTAGTGTGAGTTAGTGCAAATGAGCGAATACTTGAAAGTATCTTTACAGGAATCATCGAAGAGTAGACCGTTGCACTTTTATCTTCGGGTACTTGAGAGGCTTGAATGAGAGATTTGAGATAACAAAGTGTGTATCGATGTCACTACCATTACCACCATCACTAGTTTACTCCTAACTATATGCATGAACAATGATGCGATCGATATCACACTCTTCTCGAGCACTGATCTAGCAGTTTCAATCAAAGCGGAAGGTGGATGTGGATTAGAATTGGAAGTGGATGTAGAATCGTGGTCGTGATGGAATGCTAACGGTTCAATGTGCTTTCGATGCTTCTACATAGTAAGCCCAGCCAAACCAGACCAGACCTGGTCCAGACTATCTGCAGACTTTGCCACTCAACACTGTTTGGATTATTAGATGGATATTGAGCTTAGAAAATATTCTCTATACCTTAATACGATTACTTCGTGTGAAGTATAGTCGGTATAACAATCTACCATCTCTTCCGCTTATTTATGTTGTACAAAGCACCCTATGTATCTTGCCGTTTAATGGATGGGTTCCATCTCTTCCTTAGGTGTGATTTCATTAAATTAAAAACATTGCGTTCTGGTCTAATCTAGTAGGTATTGGAGCTGTTGCTGTTCCGTCCTCTGTCTGTCTGTCTCTATAGGATGCGATGGTATGGTTCTCCACAGTGGATGAAAACGATTGCTTTCGCTATTATTGGTGGGGTGAATCTAGGGTGTAACTGAACCTCACTGTTTTCACTAATAGAATGACTTTAGAGATAAGACCGGACTGCACTGCAGTATGACTACAGGAAGTGAACTAGGTGGAGAAATTAATTGAATTATTTGAAGCTTTACTCTATTTGGGTGTTGGCGCGAAGTAGGAACTGTGAAATTTATTGCCAACCTGGCGGGTCCTTTAATGCTTGCCTTTGCCTTCTGGCCGGTACTCGTAAATACTTGGATTTATATTTGTACATATAAGTGAGTTCTTATTGTCCTCCTGCCGCCGACTGTAACTTAAAAGTCAACTCGTTGGTCTTTTTTGGTCCTCGCACCGGTAATAAATGTGCATTGCCTCTTGGGGATGTAGAAGAAAGAGGAAGAGAAAAATAAAACTGAAGACGCTCTTGGCTATACGCTACTATATTATTTTCTCAGCATTGTATTGTATTGCGTTTCCATTGCATTGGTTTGCACATCCTGGACTTGGACTGTGTGTTCGTATGTATGTAGAAGATAGTCTGGGTCTGTTCTATATTGGCAGGAGATAAACAATAAAATTGTTCTGGCATGGCGCGGTATCGAATGCAAGTGTTTTGTAGGGTTCACTACAATAGCACAAGAAACCATTGATTCGGTAGTGCTCTGCCCAAGTCGAGAATGCGAATGAGGAAATCAATCTTACGATGCATTATTAAACCAAGTCAGTTGGGAACTGACGATGAGTAATAAGTAGTCGGTGTCAGTATGCACGTGCTCTTGGTATATGTGCTATATGGTTTCATTTTGTGCTGCAAAAAACACGGAGCCTGGCACTGGCACTGGCACTGACTCTAGCTCTGGCTCTTATTCAATTTGGATTTGGGTTTTGGATTGGAGCATGTCAGTACCTTCACTAGTCAGTTGTTCTTGTATCTCTCTTGACGCGAATCGACAAAGTCCAAGTCGAAACATCTGACTAGTCAAATTTAACCCTAGAAAAAATGCTATTTTGAGCTTTCTGAGTCAGGACTGCTGTCTAACTTTACGATGAGTATCTATAATTATGAAGTAGTATATATAGTGTAGAATATATAAAGCTTGGGGTATGGTTATGTTTATATCGATGAATGAATGAGAGTTACTGTGCAAAGAGCAAAGGAAGGGCATAGACGGGAAAAAATAAGGCGGCATTTGTAGAAATAGATATACTATAGTTAATCGCATCAAGAAAGAGTTGGCATTATCTACAAAAGCATTAGAGATAAACCCAGCCTGTTCCTTGACTAATTACCTTAGTTTTGTAACTTTCCCAGGTGAGCATTTTAGGTCATGTTCAGAAATGGAATTGGTAGTTGGGACTTCTGCTGAATACCTGCTATCTGTACAAACGAATCACGTTAGCCAGTAAGCCAAGGGACGCCAGTATGGATAATGGATATATACATAGATATATAACAATTATATCATTATAAATTTCCTATAGGTCTATACTAGAAGATGAAGTGGATAACCGGTAACGGACAGTGGAATTGTTATATGACTAATTATAACTTATAACTATAAAGTAAAAGTAAAAGTAAGCTCCAGAAGTATATCGTATATCTACAGGAGTCGTTAGTCTATTAGCAACTTCGTCTGTCTTTGAATAGTCCTTTGATGGCAACTGCCTCAAAGAAGTGCTGGCGCTAGCCAAAACCAAAGCCAAAAAAGCAGAAGCAAAAAGCACGCTTTTATTAACGGTGATCCGTTCTAGAGAACAATGCAATACAATGCATGTGCTTACTCGTTCATTTCTCTCTTTGGTTTAGTTTAGTTTGGGTTGGTTTGTTATGTCTTCCTTTACGATGTGATGATGGAATGGAGTTGAGAAATTCGACTTTGAACGTCCTTTGAGTCGTGCAAAAGTTGATTTAAAACCGTGAGCTTTTCTGCAGATATTGCTCGAATCTGTTCTCTCGCTCTCGCGTGCCACTTGAGTACCTTGAAATTTGGAAAGACTGTTCACGCTTTTCACACTGAGCATCACAGATCACGTGCGCATCGCCTTGAGAGGGTAACTTGAATTCTGCTATTCTACACTCGCGTTCACGCAATAATAGCATCTCATGAGGATAATTTGGTTCCAAACGTGTACACACTATAAATATATTTACGTACGTTGCGTATGCTATGACAGTTACAATATATTGCCATATGGACTCGTCGCCACTGCCACTTTTATATTATCTGTATTGCACTATTTTCCTCTCCTTACCCACGAACATACTTTTCAAATTCCATGAATATTTTTCAAGGGTTGTGTAGGTTTGCTTCAAGTTAGAGGCAGATACTCAGACAGAGTAGAAAACTAATAGGGATGATGTAGGTAGGTATATTAGTAATGATTTGCGTTAAGCTAAGACTAAGGTTTGAGTGGGACTGGCACAAGAGAGGGAGTATAGGAGGCATATAGACATGAGTATTCTCTTCACGTAAACGTAATATGTGTGATACGGGACTGGGTTTTGAGTTTTGGGTGTGCATGTGAATCTTTATTACACTGATAGCCGTAGCTATTAAATGTTCCAGCCACGTGGCCAACATAAAGGTTGGAATGGAATGGTAAATGTATACTACTTAGGAAGGTACCACTGTCACTATATTATACCACTGCACTACCATGCCATGTGTTGGTTCGGCTTGGTTGGCTCCGTTGGAGTTGGGACGGTTGGAACGTTGGATAGGAAGGGAGCACGGATCACGGCACCGGCACCGACACGAATTCCCAATTTCAGAGCATTGCACACCGCCAATAGGTATTTACTACGAATGCAAAGTGAAAAGCGAAAGTGCTGGTGAGGACGAGATGCAAATGCAAGGTTGCATTAGGCTTTGAATATCAACGTGAACCGCCTACGGTTACAATACCATTGTATTTGCTTTGGTTCGCATTGAATCGCATGAAAGGAAGGAATGAGTGAATGTTTTCTCTAATTTTTCCACCGAATCCAACCTCCAAACCATAAGACTCAAGTCCAAGTACAACCTCCCACTCGGAAACTCAGAACACAATCCTTCCGATTTTCCTGGAATCTTGATCATTTCGTGTGATTCACTCGTAGCCGTGGGTTGTGGTACCGGTACCGGTATTGGCTCTTGCTCTGGTTCTAGTTCTGGTTGTGGTTCAGGTTCAGGTTCTACTTGAGATATTTATGCCGCCTGGCTTAGGCTTATGTGGTAAAGTTTGCTTTTGGCATGCATCTTCTACGGTCTTGCCCCTTATTCCTCCCATTCCCATCACATCCATATTTATATATTCGAGTAATTCCTTGTTAGATTTGCGGAAGAAAGATTCATGATCATGATGTTTTGGACTTGACTTGAGTGAATGCTTTTCCACCAGAGGCTGACGTAAAATGTTGTTTGGATAACTTCACAAAGGAATTCCATAGTGTTTGGAATGATGTAGAATGAAGACGTGCTCGCGTCCTATCTTCTCCTCGCTAATGTGTGTGTAAGTGAAGGTAAATATGATAAGAGAATGAAAAGACCATTAAGTCATTAGATTGGATTGGATTGGAAAATGCCTGTACTTTGTGCATGTGTGTGTCTGTTTGTATGTTTGTACCTTGTGTTCTGGGAATAGCGCATGGAATACAATGGAATGGAACGAAATGATAACCGGTCGGGATCGGGAGGTTAGCATGAACGATGAACGATGAACATGAACGTGAAGTTAAAATGAACATGAATTGTGAATGAGTAATGTTCAGTTTTGGAGGAACAAGAGCAACTTAATCATATTTGGACTTGAACGTATAAAAACAAATTACCTACCTGGGTATACACACTAGCATCTTCATGTATTCATTTTCGTTTTCTTTTGCGGAAAAAATACAAAATAAACCATCTATCATTTAAGGATGGGATGATCCGTGAGTTGTTATTGTAGCTGGTTCTGGTGCTGTTGTTGTTGTTGCTGTTACGAGGTGATCAAATCGTTATAATATACGTAGTTTTACACATTCACAGGTAGGCAAGTGCGTTTATACAAAGGTAGGGTATAGCAGGTATTTATCCGCCAGAAAGGCTTCTCTTGCTGCTACTCATTCGCATCACAATCACAATCTAACCATCATATCAGCATGAGTCACGACTTTAATAATTCTAATCATAAGAAATCATAAAAGTGCATGTCTAACCGGTGTAAAATTCATTACCCACTCGTTTTCCTGCGAACTCTATGTTTTTCATTCAAGTCCTTAGTACTTCGTATTTTTCCTATTGTACTGGTCGTATTTCAGTCGTCAGTCTCAGTACTCAACGTTTCATTTTCACGGCACGGTATAGCTCATATTCTGCTCATTTCATTCGCCTCGTGCTAAATTAAATGCCTATTTGCTTGAACATAATCATACTCGTTATGTTGTGACTGCGCATGAAACCATTGTAATTTTCTGATGCAGTGTGATAAATGAGGAGTACCATAAATATCAGAACACTTAATATAATGGGACATAAAATTTACAAGCTACATTGTACAGATATTGTACACCGTCACCATAGCGTCCCTTTGAATTTTCGATTCCTCTGTACTACTGCGTTAGCGTTCTACAACTGCTTGCTCCGGTGATTATGGTACAGTACAGAAGAGACAGGTTCATTATTTCACATTTCTAAGGTAAAGGTCCACATGCCACATATACTATATGTATAGATAGATTTAGAAGGTATGTAGCTCCTATGCTTTTTTCTACTTGCAATTCGGTCACCAAGCAAATCTAGAGCATTTCAAATATGTAATTAACTAAAGTTGACTAATATTTAATTTTCCTTAGTTGACTACTTATATAGATTAGTAGGTGCATGTATATATCATGTATATTAATAAAGGAACCCATACTGAGTAATTAGGTATATCTGTCTATACCCAGATATATATATTATATCTACCTACTTGTTTTTGCTCTTGCTCTTGTTGTTTTTCCTAACACGATTCAATTCACATTCTTTTTTAGCCGTGCGATTATATCTGTATTTGATCTACATGTTGTATAATATGTAGCCGATGCTAACGGAATTTCATATGCTTAGAATTTGAGTAAAGTATTTACCTTGGTAGGATATGATATGGTATAGTATAGTGTGGTGTGGTATGGTATGGTATTGTATGGTGAGGTGAATAGAGTGAAGAGTGAAGTGTAATAATAAGGAGAAGCAGTTGTTATGCGACAGAGTAGCATGATGTTATGTTCGAAGTGGTTTTGTGTGCAGTGAGTCGGAGTGGTGGTAGTCGTAGCCGTGTTCGTATATGACGGGAAAAGAATCAAATTCACAATTCCATGTCAGAGAGTACACATAGACTTAACTTTACTTTACTTTGCGTTAGTTTGAGTTGGTAGGTAAGTTTCCTCATTGCTTCGTTGGTTCTGGATTGCATGCGTGCTCAAACACTCTGCGTTCCCCCAAGTCTGTAATTTAATCGGTGAATGACTCTTCGGACTGGGAAATTATTAGAGGCGGGGAATAATACGGGCTCGAAATAATTGGAAGTTTTACGGTATAGCATTTAAGATGAAAAATAGCAAAAAATTGTTGTAAACCGCTTTTTATCACATTATTTAACGCCATGAATTTTGAGGTTACAAATCTCGGGTTGTCGAGATCTCGATACTTGAATCTCGACCTCGGCCTCGATCTCGACTTTTTGAAAATGACCCGAGATTGACACCCCTAGTCCTGTCCTGGCCTGGCTCTGGTTCTCTGATTCTCTGTGTTATGTGTAGAGTAGAGTAAAGTAGGTATGTTATGTAGACGGTTCGTTCGTTTCACAATTTATCTCTACGGTCGACAGTCTACACTTTGCTTCTGCCTCTGCCTCGCTCTTTCCATCCTCTGTTCATATATTGGCAGTAGAATTTTGGACTGTGGCTGTGTGGCTGTACGACAACATCCTCACAGTCTCAGTCTCAGAGGTGGTTGTTATACCATACCGTACGATATCATCACATAAGAGAGCACATAGCATAACGCTAAGAGTTGGATTTGGACTTGGACTCTCGGAGTTGGAGTGAGTGTAGCAAAGTTTCCATGTTGCACACAGTTTTTTGAGTCGGAGTGGGTTGCATTGCAAGCCACGTTTCCTTGCTCCAGCACATACACAGAGCATCCAGCCAACCAAGCAACCAACCTTCCCCGTATTTGCCATGCTTGGCTAGAATTCGGTCTGCGCTCAATCTCCCCGAAAACAGGCAAAAAGTTCAAAATACGAGTCAGTCATCTTGAGGTGCTTGCTTTCTCTGGGAGTCGACACTATCTTTCCCCTCTTGCAAGCCTGTTGACGTTGTCGTTACCGTCTCCGTCTCAAGCATTTGCTTTTCCGTAATTCTCAGAGTGGATTTAAGCCCATTTTCCTTCCTGCACTTCCACCGTTACAGTTTACAGTTCCAGTTGTGTATTTACACTCGAGTTTCACTTTGAGTTCCGCTGACTTCGGTTGAATTATTGTTATTTGAGCAAGAAAATACTCTTTAATGCAGTGGTTCCTCTCCGTTCTCCGGGCTCTTGAGTGCATAGGCTTTGGCGTCGGGTTTGAAATGTTTCAATCTCCTTACGTGACATTTTCATTGAGTGCATAAAAGTCCATGTTTTCTGGTGTGTTCATCAGCAGTCTGAGGTGGGATTCGGAAGCACCAGTTGTACTAAAGGCGTCTTGCATTACTCAAAGAAGCCATAGTGATACAAAAGTATAGTGGAATCCCAGTAGCTGGGAGTGGGATTTTGGAAATAAGTGAGGAAAGAAATCTTGAAGTCATGGATGGAACAGTTACTAAAATATTGGATGGAAAAGTGATCTTTTTGAGCTAAAAATAGAAGAATATCTGCATGCGTGCTTACAGTGGCTAGGGATTACGGTCCACAGTTCTAAGCCAAGGTACTATGTATTTCGCTGCCTCAAGCTTCTCCGAAAATTGACAACTTCTCCGTGGCATCTCTAGCAAGCGTTTCGAGCCTTGAGATAGAGAGAGAGAGAGAAAGAGAAAAAAGGAAAAAATTCCTCGCTTTGATATCAACATCAACGTCAAGTGTATACAAAGACTAGGAATATACTTGAGGAT
Organism: Ptenothrix huangshanensis; assembly: GCA_036851915.1. Taxonomy (NCBI): domain Eukaryota; kingdom Metazoa; phylum Arthropoda; class Collembola; order Symphypleona; family Dicyrtomidae; genus Ptenothrix; species Ptenothrix huangshanensis. Next base: position 9,384 of record JAAXYX010002366.1, read on the forward strand.
ATACCTTTAGACGTGACATTCCTATACATTGTAATTACTTATACCGGGTATGCGTTTCTGCCAGTAGTTTGTGGTTACACTGACTGGTTGTCCTATTCACAAGTCTCCAGAATATTTACTGCATCCCTGTGTGTATGTGCGTGGAATTGGTATTGTGGAATACATTGGTGCCTGTTGTCCTACAACCAAGCAAAAAGCACAGGCTAGCTCAAGACAGAATTTTGTTTTGTTTACATTAGAATCCACGAACTGGAGTGTTTTCTTCCAGCAGTATTTCCTTCACTCGGTGAGATTTAGTGTGTTTTGGATCTATGAGTGTACCTACGTAATTACGGAAGAACATGCAAGTGCGTATGTATTTGAAAATGGTTGTATTCAAGTAAGCAACATCAACACAGCATCGTATCGTACCGAGGCAAAAAAACACTAATCTCCTGATTTCTACCTCACTCGCTTCTCTTCAAGGTACATGTGCTGAATCTTTGAAAACTTGCTCATTCCATAGCATATATCAATAGCAGTAACTGTTCTGTATTTTCCCTCGCGTTTTTTCGAGCATTAACTCTCCTGAAGGGAGGAGGGAGATGTGAGGGGAAAAACTAGAGAAAAAATGGACCTGATTGTGTCGCCTATGTTAAGTGACTGAAGGAGAAAATGAAGCAGTAGGGTGTCAGTCAAGGTATTAGAGAGAGAGAGAGAGAGAGAGAGAGAGAGAGAAGATCGGATGAATGGAGATCAGCATCAGCAGAACAAACTAAATATTTTCTGGTCTGCGGTTTAAATATCTACAAGAATTCATCATAGGACTCAACCGACATAAGTACGTGTCTACTTATCGGAATTGGAAAACTACGTGTGTGGCTTGACTTTGGATTTGTATTTGGATTCTCATCTTCATCTTTTACTCGGTACTGGTACTTCATCCTCATCCTTGTTCCCTTTCCTGCGATTCAGGATACTAATGCTGATGCCGAATGCCATTCCATATTGCTGTTGTTGGCCAGCCTGAGACAGAAATCAATTAGGCACTTTTACTGGTCGTTCCTTGTTTATTGAGTTGAGTGAGAGAGTGAGTGAGCAAGCTAGGGAGCGAGAGAGAGAGAGAGTGTGTGTTATGCCGATATTCTCTCGTGTATCGTTCTGGTTCCTGCTGTCCGTCTCATAGTCAAAGTAAAACCCCAAGATACTTGCAATTACGTCTACACGACGTGAATGTCGAGCTGAGGCCACAACCACAGCTGAAAAATTACCAATACATGTTGCGTACAGTTACCAACGATTAGTTGCACGGAGCACGAGATTCACTGGATACTGGATCACGTCACATACTAAACATCAACCGATCACACCTGCAGAGCTCCCTCACCCTTGTTCTTGTTGTTCTTGTACTTGTTTTTTTTGCTCGAGTGTCTGTCTGGCCTGGCCTGGCATGGCCTGGACTGCATTGTGGAGTGAAGCGGTATTGACGTGAAGCTCTTTGAATTTTAGTGCCGAGTGCTTTCCAGCCTCGGTTAATAGAAATTACAATATTGCAATAGTTATTATAACCCCACGCTGGAGAACTACCTACGTATAGAGAAACTGCTGAAAAGTGTTCAAAATTATCATACATATTAATGCGAGTGTGAGAATTACATGAACATGATGTTTCCTCCGCCACGCTAAAAGCCGAGCGAGTGAGCGAGCAACGATATTAGTTGGTAGGTCTCCAAACACTCTTATAGGGTAGACATGATGTAGAGGTCAGAGACACTCCATCATAAGACGAAAACCAACAAGCGACCGTAGAATCGATACGATACGATACGAGGATAAGAGAACAGTTGCCGTTGTGAGTCCCCATTCAGTTCCCCACTTCCATTATATTTCACTTGGGCTTCTCCAGATAAAACTTATACCTATATACATACACCCGTCTCACATTCAACGACCAAAGTTGCCACGTTCGACTGTATAATATAAGTACTGGAGACACGAGTCTATTGCGGATTATTAGTGTATGTATACACCAACCGCATGTAGGTACTTGCTCACAGCCTCGTGCTGCGTATTTATGATCCCATACACCAGAGATTAATGCACATACCTAATCGGTATTTGTTAATGGATCTATGTGTCTCTTAATGAGTTTCCTTTAGTGAGCACTACGTTAATATTACTGCCGTTCTTCCTGTCCTGTCCCCATCTTGCTCTTGCTCTTGTTTCTCAAGGCTGAACGAAAGGATCTCATACTGTGACGTGGAGTTGAGTGGAGCATTGTATTGTGCTGTGGTTCTGGTGTTGTTCTCCTGGTGCTGGTGCTGACGAGCACTGTGAAGCTTGAAATATTAACATACCTTCAGTATCACTAGCCGTCACGAGAAGATACCTATCTACTCCTTTGGGGAAATCCCATCCCTTGTAGAAGGATGGTGTAACGCAATGTATTGGTAACCAAAGTCAAAGTCAAAGCCAGGCGGCACGATTACACTACCAATACTAATATAATTTTCATATGTACTGACTTAAGTCGTCTTGAATGTTTTTCGGTGATACGGTGATGAGCTTATAATTAATAAATATATTAGACCTCCAGCGCGTGTTTGTGTGCTTGTGTGTGTGTGTGACTTTGACAGAAGTGAAGTGAAAGCCTGGAGGGTGTGTCATAATCAAGCCAAGCCAAATGAATCGTCGACTTCACTTGGGTTTGTCGAAGGAAAGTAATGAAAATAAAATCGAGAGTGGGAGTCGGGAGAAAAGGTTGGATTTGGATTTGGATTTGAGTTTTCATTTATTTTTTACACGCTTCGCTGCTACTCCTACTACTACTTGTACAACTACTACAGTTACGCACACAAGTAGAAGTGGAAATGGAGGTAGAAGCGTAGACATATTGTCGTGGTTTCATTTGCTTTTAATGCATTTGGGGTTTTATGCATCATTGATATTATTCCTAGTGTCTGGTACGTCCTTTCCTTTTGCAATAAAATTCCAGTTCACTTACCTCGGCTGGTTATATGTGTTTGTTTGCTTTGCCTTGCATTACATTGCGTTTGGTTTACATGATGGGGAAATATGCTATGAATTTAAACGTAACCTAACCGTCTAGATCAAAGGTCGTTGAATTCTTGTTCTAGTGTGAGTTTTTCTCTTTTCTCTAAACGTAGGTTAAACCACACTTTTCTACGTGTGCTCAAGACGCTTTTTCAAGCAGGCAATTGCAATAGCAATAGGCAATAAAGGAGCTTTTTATACACGGATTTGCATTGGCATTCCTGTATCCGGTCATGTGATGCTTAGTGGACTGTGTCAGTAGCATTTTGCTATAGGTAGAGGATTTTGTTGACCATCGATTCCGATTCGCATTTCTCTCCCATGTACTTTTGACCCGGTCTGGTATGGTCTCGTCTGGTCTGCACTGGGTTTCCTGGCATCCTGTCGTTTCTCATGTCTGAGTCTGGATGTGTTGATAAAGCTCGTGGAAGTATTTCCTCTCATGCATGCATGCATGCATAGAAGTCGTTGGCCATTTCCATTGCCATTGCAGTTGTTTTCTCGCTCACATTCCGGATGATGGAAAAGCCACTTTGTTTCCTTTTCCTTTTCCCTGTCGTCGCGTGTGATGTCTATTGGAATGTGTGCGGAATAAAAAGTAAAGACAAAGACAAATGCAGTGCAATGAAATAAAATGTACAGGCGTCAACACGGCAGAAGGCGAAGCTAATCGAATTGTCGATTGCATGAAATTGAGGATGACAAAACCTTTTACATAGGGAGCACAGATGCAGAGTAGGAGTTTTGTCAGCTGAGTGCTGGCTCTGGTTCTGGTTCTGATACTGCTCTGGTGCTGAGTGTTTGCGGAAAAGTGAAAGTGGAGGTGGATCGTATCGTATCGTATCCCATGTATCTTCGGCATTATTGCCTTGCGTTGCCATGTGCAACTTTTGACTGGAAGTTTTACATGAAAGCATAAAATTGAATTTCGTTTATTGCTTCCGAGTCTTTGCGTCTCTTGCTGTGAAAGTCGTAAAAGTGTTTTCTACAGAACACACTTAACGTCGGACGTCGGGTATTGGCGTTGGCGTTGGGCATGGGTTGTCTTCAGCTTCCAGTTAAACCAAATCTAAACTGTGAAATCATATGCATGGAGAGCTGAGACTGGGACTCTCAGTCGAAGCTAAAGCCGAAGCAAAATCTCGTAGAAGTAGATTTTGTGTATTTTCCCTTCTTGCTAGTTCCGCTGTACATGCAAAGAGTACACTTAACTAAACCTAGACCAGATATTGCCTGGTTTTGGTCGTGGTCCTCGGTAGTATACATACATCGGTACTCCTTATATAAGATACTGCATCTCTGTATACTCTAGATAAAGGATGTAAATGTAGACGTGTAAACACTAAAGGCAAAGTAACGGCGGGGATTTGCAGCGTGGAAATGAAGATATTATTTGAACAGTTTGGTGTGTACTTACCTACTCTAACTAGAATTTGAAATCAAGAAGACAAGTTGGGGGAGACAGAAAGAGAGTCGAGAGGGAAACAAAAGTAGTTCCAACTAGAAGATTAGATTTGACAGAACAATGAAAGAAAGAAGAGCGAGTGACAGCGAGAACGAAAGAGGAAATGTAACTATAGATTTGGGTGCTCTTTTACCTAGGTACGTTATATTACCTACCTCCCTACATGGGTTTGACTAGGTATGGGATTGTATGGCATGGGTCAGGTTTATCATTATCTCTCGTCCAGCCCGAAGCCTCTCACGCTAGCCATCACGTTCACGTTCACGTTCACGCTCACATCACCGAAAGTTCCTCTGTGAATTCAATCATTAGTCTGCTGAAACGTTGCTAATGAAAGGAATGAAACCAATCGTAAAGTCAGTAAAGTATTTATCTATTATCACAGCACCCGCGTGCGTCAGATCCTACATTAATTTTGCACACTTTTTCCCCTACTTTTTCGGGAGCGTTGATCATATATCTATGCATATACATAGAGAGGTACCTACCTAACTTTGTACCAATGCCCCATGAGGTTTAGGCAGTAAACATTGCCTTATTGCATATATCGAACTATATACGGTTGATATTTCTGTAGTGCATGGCATTGTACATTTAAGAGACATTGGAGCTTGCGGATTGCTTGCGTGGAATGGACACGGACGCAAGCGTGAAACCGAGCTTTTAAGCTTCTAAGTGCACATTTGATAATTTGCAGCCGCCGAATCTTTAATTTATAAAGTGAAAGTCTGAGGAGTTTGTCCGCTGCTGTGTGCTCTCTCTCTCCCTCTTATTCACTCTCTTTAAGGTCTCTTGGGAGACACTGAAAGTGCTTAGATTGAAATTGCCAGTGACGTAATTGAAGCTTTGTTAATTTTTAATTTATAAACTGCGCCAAACGACAAGGACGTTGTGGATTTTTTTCCATTAAATTCCTTGGGCAGTTGAAAAAGATAGTGTTGCACGAACTTTATCATTCATTTCTCATCTGCTGGTCGTGTGGTTGCATTGTCTTGTGTCTTGTCTTGTCTTGGCTTGTGCCACAGGTGAAATTCGAACGAGTACACGATTCCTCTTCCTTTTACTTATCGTTAGTCACTTTTCCGCTCCTTCTGTTTTGACCTAAACTAATACCTTTTGAAATTCTAAAGGCATAGCATAGCAAACATCTGTTCCTGTGCGGCTGCTGGTTTTACTCGTTTAGCTCAAGAGTGAGTGCTCAAGTACTTGTAATTTTTAAAATAAAAATCCCTAGAAAGGGAGGCTAAAGGGGCATAGCTTTTAACACCGGAGTCGTTATGACTCTTTGCATCAAAAATGTGATACGAGACGACCGTCGATAACGGTTTAAGTAGCATGGCTTTCCTAAAGGTGTTTCAGTCGTTAAACTTGCATAAAAGCAGTAAATAAATAAATAAATCTAAGCGGCTCAAGTCAAGTCAACATTCCATTTACAGATATAGCATTTTCATACTACTAATACTAGAAGTAATACTCCCTCCTCAATTCCAATCAAGTTTAAACTTGATGTAAGTAGGTAGATAGGTATTTAAAGCTGAACAGGCTTTCGATGAAAAGGAAAGGAAATATCTTGTCCATAAATAGATTCCACTTGCACTTGAGTGTCCTTTAGGAAATCATATGTTGGTTGGGAGTCGAAAGAACTTATGGTGTATAGTATCGTGTCGTTGCCGTGATCGTGCCATGTCGTGAGCGTGGGTGATGTGATATCTTCTGTACTTGAATATATGCGACTACGACAATTCGCTAGTCGCGCGATAGTTGGCAGGTTGTTTGTATGTAGCTTCAAGGAAGGAAAACGCACCATATCCTACTCATTCATAATAACTATGCCAGTGATATCACGTCTGCAATCATAAGCTCTGCATCAATAGCAATGCATCATTATTTTCTGTATGTATCTACATTGAGCATTTGGATCGGATGGCGCAGCAATAATTCCTGCATTTATAGCTGCTGGTGTTGGAGTTGGTATTGGTGTTGATGTTGATGTTGGTATTGCTTAGTTTTTAGCGGTTAGTGTTGGCGTTGGTGTTTGAATTTGTCTGGTTTTTGGCAACCTTAAAGTCAGCATCAACATCAACATCAACGTTCTTTTTATTCCTGTGGTATTCACCACAAGTGAATTTGGGAAAGGCAAGTCAATATCATATGTGCCGGTACATAAACTCTAGTAGGTACTATGACTATACAGAAATGTATAAAGGTACGTAGTATAGGTACTTCTTAAAGGAGAAGGAGGTAGTATAATAACAATAATAATATGCTGGTGCTGGTAGACACAGATGCTATTCCAACTGCGTGTGCTTCACATTACTTGGCTTGACTTGGCTTGACTCTACTTTACATTAGGTTTATTTTACTGGCGGAGTGCGTGGATATACCCACGCATTTGTGTATCAGGTTCTCGGAAAGTGTACTGTGGTAATTGTCCCGTTTCTGAAGTGAAAGTAATTTAATTTAAGACGCTACATTAAATTTAATGTATTTATTCGTTTTTGTTTTTTGTTTACAGCACGTATTCGAGTTCGGAGATGACACGAATGTCTTCGTCGTCCTCGTCCTCTTCAGCTTCATCATCGCCTGTACTTTTCACATCGTCGCAGTCATCTTCATCACAGTTCCACGACTCTGCAGAGGTAAGATAACATCTCAACATCAAAATAACTAATCCAAATTAATTTAGGATGCAATTCATGTTCACCCACCAATGACTCTTTATGTTGGAAGAGTTTTTGCTACCATTAGCTTAGCATCAAACTTGAAAAAAACGCATGTTTCAAAACACACAAATCCTAATAACTAACTAACTGTAGGGAAGAGTGTATAAGCCAAATATGGTAAAATTATTTTTATCTGTCTCATTTGCCCTAGAAACTTTAGCTTCCGAAACACAGTGTAATTTTATATGTATGAGCAGGAAACTTAATGTTAGTGCCTACTTTTACTTTTTAACTTTTAATGCTTAAACTTTGCGCCTTGTGATTTTTTTCTCAGTCGAGATTTTTGGGTCTCGTTCATTTAAAATGAAAATGTGGTATGGGTGTGTAGTTCTGCGACTGTGGCACAATGTCAATGGCAATGGCATATGTTGAGGAAAAAACATGTAAATTTAGTGAGAGAGAGAGGAGCGTAGAAGAAGACAGGGACAGGATACGACAGGAAGTTCGTTGGTGAAAGAGAGAGTAATTTATTTTTCTGTTCGTGAACTCTTCTTCGTAATGATAGCTAGTTACTCACTATGGGTGCGTGTAGAAAATGAGGAGGACATTCTCTCGTCAATCTTAACCTTCTCCCTGCACCGCTTAAAAACGAAATAAAAACTAAACACAGTTCGTCGTAATCCTTACGCACAAGTGATGACAAATCTTTTAGAATACAATAAACAACAAACAGTTTAAACTTTGCTAAAGCCAATGTATAAAGTGTCTATTTTACGCTCCAACAGAAACTCAGAACATTTGTTTTCATTCCCCTCACAAGAAAAAATAGGCGGAAAATTGAATCGAATTGAATTGTTAAAGTGCAGCGTGTAATTTTTTCAGAGCTTTGTTGTCGTTGTTCCTTGTTTTGTTCCAAAATCCTAGTTCTGCTGATATAGTCGTATAGTTATAGTGCAAAGACATGCAGGGAGGAAGGCAGGTAGTAGGTAGTCAAAAAGTGTCGCTATTTTTCTTGATCACAACTGATTACCGATTTGAATAGTAAATCGTACTTTTCCTTGTTTTGCTTCATTGCGTACATACAACATTGCGCAGCATTATATAGTATTGCATTGTGGACCTGACTTGATAAATTAATTTCTTGGAAACTACCTATTCCCTTGTTTGTGGGCTATGAATAAGAAGTTTGCCCAGTTATTGTTTCCAATTTCGTTTGTACATGCAAAGCGAAGCGGCGACTTTTTGGCAGAAACTCAACGCGCAACTACTATACGGTACAAACT
>JAAXYX010002367.1:0-17820 GCA_036851915.1 Ptenothrix huangshanensis
TTTCGTTTTACAGATTACACTGGAAACGTTGATAGCGGACAAGAAGCATCTATTGGACCAGTTGGCTTCCTTAGAAGAAGAGAAGAAAAAATATCAGAAACTGTACATTGAAGCAAATTCGAATTTAGAATCGATTCAGATACGATTTCAAGACGCAGAGAGACGAGCAAAGAGCTCCGAAATGAAACTCAGAACGTTCCTAGGCGACGATAGTGCAGACGAACAGTCCGTGTTCCGGAGGATGAAAGCTCTGGAAGAAGCTCTGGACAGAAAAACCAAATTACTTGATGATGCCAAGCTTGCCTTAAGACAAGCCGCTTGTAGCAAATGACAGCGTCCTACCGCCGCTGATTCAATCCCCTTACCTTATTTTTCACGAAATGTCGTCGTCCATAAATTCCCAAATCTATTTTATGCATCTATTGATAGTACTATGTACACCACGCAGTAAGTTTTCTATAGTTATTACTGTTTTTGATACTTTCGATACAAAATATTCAAACTGCATTTAATAAATTATTTAACTTTTCAAATCTTGGGATGAATTCACTCGAGTTTTTTTATGCTCGTATTCACATACCAGTACCAGCTTGAACGTCGTATTATTTTTTTAAATTTCAATTTTATTCCATATGTATGTGCATACAATGTATTACTACAAAATGTATAAAATGTGGCCATGAAAAGTGAAACTAAAACACGTCACAAAGTCGCATGTTTCCGAAAAGTAATCAAGTTTATATCCACGAATTTCACTATTAACACATAATATTAACAGCTGAAATCACATTTATACTTGGCGTTTGTTACACCTTCAAGTTGCTAAAATTTGAACAAATTAGGCAAACTAAACGCTACTCACTCCCTTAAATTTTATGTTAAAATACATAGCCTGATTCCGGTTATAAGTACGAATTTTACTCTTGAAATTGGATTCACTGATCTTTGTAGCTCTTAGAATAAATCACTGGCACTAATCGTAAGTAATTATAATTAAATGTAACAACGGCAAAGAGCAGAATAATAAATTAGCAACAGCTCATTTCTGCAGAATGCAAAGATAACAAATAAAACAAATAGGGATTTAAACAAATCAAAACTTAAAACATAAAAAACAGTTTAACTGGCAAATTTCTCTACAGCGCTCCAAATGCTGTCAAGAATGCCGCCAAAGCCTGAGCTGTCCGAGTCTGAGTCATTGTCTCCATAGGCAGGGGGACTTGGGGCTTCGTAGTTGGAACTTCCTCCTGAGTAGCCTCCTGAGTAGCCACCACTGCTGTATCCTCCGTAAGGTTGAACTGACGGCGCATACCTGTAAATGTTCAGTAATTCATCATTCATTAATTTATTAATGAACTCTAACGTTCAAGTTTGGTGAAGAAAGCAACGTAGTATAAATAGCTCAGACGTTACTAATAATCATTTCAAGGAATGCGTCAACTGATTTATAAAACGTTTTACCCTTGTGCTTCTCATTCGTCTCAAGAGCAATTTGCAACAATTACCAATTTAGTAAGAATTATAACTTACGCATTTAATTGCAGTACATTGTACATATCTTCATTTTATACTAACAAACGTGAAAATGGTAAGCACAGACTGTCAGAATAAAATAAATACTAAATAATTAGCTTGACCCACTGACCCTTGTTGAGGCTTCTTCGCTTTCTTAACCAAAGGATATTTCCAAACCTTGAGGAAGATTAGGTACCAGATGAAAATCGCTACGGCTGCCGTCTTTAATTGCAGCAGGGGAAATTCGGCTTGAACGACATTTGTATTGCAGCCACCTGCTTCGCATGCCTAATACCACAAATTATCAAAATCATGAATATTCGCACGTTTGCCCATGTATTTACAGTATTGATGGGAATGCTTATGCATCGATTACCATACCATCACCTCATGAACACCTAATTACATATATGCTATAAGTCAAGGAAGGAACAAATTTATATCTGTAACAAGTTTTACGTGTGACATGACTAATACATACAGCCACTGCTTTTGCTCTATAGATGTGATTAAGTTTAAACTTGTGCTGTCTCAAATGTGCAAACAGTTACAAAGGACCATATTTCTGTAAATATTTTGTTACGAAGCTGACTATTTGGTTGAAAATTAGCTCGCGAACGCAATCTTTGATTGTTTAAATAATTTATTAGTTATTTTTAGGTCCTTTCAAATATTTTTAAATTTTAAAGTTAATGGATTTTGTCCTGTCGTACTCACACACAAATTGTAAGCAAACCAATAGATATTATCACCGTCGACTCCATGTAGGGCAATTAACTAGTTTTTCTAGTTTCAATATATTATGCTAGCTACTACATACCCTATCACAATATGTTGAGCCAGTAGACCTGCCAGAAATCNAAATATTTTTAAATTTTGAAGTTAATGGATTTTGTCCTGTCGTACTCACACACAAATTGTAAGCAAACCAATAGATATTATCACCGTCGACTCCATGTAGGGCAATTAACTAGTTTTTCTAGTTTCAATATATTATGCTAGCTACTACATACCCTATCACAATATGTTGAGCCAGTAGACCTGCCAGAAATCCCTGATATGCATTTGATCAGAGGAACACTTGATGATTGGGTTCCCAAACACTTTCATACAGCTTTAATGAATAACTAATAGCCATAAATTAAAACCGATGCTGTAAAACGATGTGACTGGTTTTAAATGAAACCGAACTCCAACCAATTACAAATTAATTTCCGCAGATGACGGATGCTATCAAAATGCCACAAATAATAGTTTTACCGGACAAGCTCTTCCGCTTTCAGTTTTACTTTGAACTTCTTTTCCTGTTGCAGCCCCTTGATTTTGATTGTTTGGCATCTTGAACTTTCTAGTTTGTGATCCCTTGCTGATGGCCAAACGAGCTCTACCTTGACGACCAATGGGGGGAAGGATGGTTGTAGTTGTTGCGGGTAAATTTTCGAAATTTGCGACGGTTGTGTTTATGTCACCTCCTTTAACTTCTTCACCTTGGACATACTCGACAAGCTTGATGAACAAGATAAATTGTGCCAGAGTAAATAACCACGTTATGATTTTGCCGGACCTCATCTTGACACTTGTTTACTTTGTGAATGACAGTGGATAACTGAGATCGATAATTATCGGCATCAGCTCATTTATACGAAATATGAAACTGCGAGGGCACGCAGTTAAAATAAATTAAGTCAAAAAAACACCAGATTCATTTCCATAAATAAATACGTCAAGTCATTAATTTTATTCACGATTCACTAAAATTCTTAATAGCTTGCCAAACGTTTTTAGTTAGTTCGAGAAAATCTAAGTTGAATGCACGGCTGGAGGGTGCACCGTAAGACGACTGTGGAGCTCCGTATTGGGATTGTGGCACACCGTATTGAGGGGCTGCTGGCACTCCATACTGAGCAGGAGCTGGGGCTTCCGGGCTGTCATGCATACAAATACGATACAAATACGATTTCTCAGACACAAATACATTGTTTAAAACCAATTTCACCAAAAATTATAATATTGTTTGTCTTTCTTTCTAAACCATTTTGCCATTCACCTTTCTATGCACTCTATGCAGTGCCAATTCAATTCAATAAATAGGTATGAAGCATCATTTTGATTTCCATTTCTAAATAAACCTCTGCACTTCAATCAAGGTTTCTACTCCGTTTCCTACATTCTCGTCAATTATATATATAACCTCAAATTTAATCTCGTGCTCATTCTACTCCCACTACTTCTGTAAACCATGACGGCCTCAAAAAACTCATTTGAAAAAACCAAAAATAACACAGTTTGCGTCTCAAACCCAAATTTAAATCTTCGAAATAAGAAAATCCAATCCATCTACTTTTCGTTTTTCCCTTGGGGCGACAGGCTCAAGCCGAATTATTTGAAAATTAGTTACACTTTTATAATTCTAAGGGTTTTACCACACGTCTTGTTTTTTTCAATTTGTGCTGGTTTTTTCTACCTAGCGGATTTTTGAAAAAGTAATAACTCTTTGGCTGACGGAATATGAGATTCAAAAATTTGAACAGTGAATCAAAGTGTTAAAATATATCCCACGCAAGTTTCGAAAATAAATTCAATTACGATATAAATGTCTAAAGTAGAAAATAGACACCACAATGAGAGCTGGATATGTTACCTGTTAGCTTTTTCCACGAAGTTTTTGAAAATGTAGATGAAAATCAGAGTCCAAATAATTCCAGCACCAAGAGCGAGTAATATCTGGAGAAGTGGAAGGCTCGACGTTGTCACTCTGGTGTTACAATCATTTGGATTCAAACAAGCCTAAAAGAACAACGGACGAATAAAATAAATTGGAGAAAGAGAGATGTCACTAATTTAGAAAGTAGTTAATTGAGTAAGTAGTCGATTTAACAGATTTTATGGGTTGTTGAAAACTTGTCAAAAATAATGTTTATGATTATTGCTAAGAAATGAAGGATTGAAAACTCACAGGGCAGTTTCTTTGCTCGCCAATGGTTTCAGTTTCCGCCACATCCGTTCCTTCCCGGTTCGTGGTGGAATTATCATTTTGTGAATGAATCTCCTGGGTGAACACGGTGGAGAGGCACAAACAAAGGATAAAGATTGTTGTAGAGCTCATTGTAGATGATTGATTGAACAACTTCTTGTGAGATACTGGCACGGACGCTAGGTTTTTATCCTTGTACGTTGACGACGTTGACACTGGCAACCAGAGAGGACGAATGAAATATGAAGGAGACAAGACGATGAACTTAATCCCCCTTGTAGGAAAAAAATTACCATGAAAATGAGCAATTAAATTAAGTCAGAACTGGTGAGAGAATTGAGCGTCACTGAACTCGAAAATTATTTATTAACATTTTTAATAGGTGTAGTATTTAAATTTTACCCTACTCTACTTGTAAAACATCGCATTTGTCAACATAGGAACAAACCGTTACAGACATATTATACGAATTTACGACAACGAGTAAAATTCAAAATATCATTATTCCTTAAAAATAATCACACGCTGAGGAATGAAGGACAAATATATAAATAATGGATGATTTCAATGGATAAAGTTACTAATAATATGTAATGATTATCATAATAAGAATCCTTCCTTTCCATTCATATTCCTTCCTTAGCTCCCCTTTGTCTCTTCCTCCATGCACCTTGAATTTACTGATCACAAACATCCTCCTCGTCTGACATCATGGAGACGTTCTCTGAAACTTCCGTGGGCGGTAGTGCTGTCAAGCTAGCACATTCATCCATGTGCTCCTCATCCAAATTCGCCCTGTCAAAATAGTCAAATATTCATTAATTTTGATCCCATTTTAAACATTGTTTTTTCATTCCTCCCTCCTGAATCATCAATCATCATGGCTTTTTCAAACTCTCTCTACACATTTCGTCATCCAACGTACGACAACCGAATTAATAACGAAAAAGCATTTGCTATATTTACGTCTCCTCACATTTTTACATTGACTCTTGTCACATTTGAATTGCAATTGGTGTGCTTAATTTAGTTGGTGATTGTGAACTTACCCAAGAATCTTTGATTTTTGAACCAGACTCATCCAATTCATAGGTGGATTCGGATTAGTTGGGAATGGAGAAAGAGCAGAAAGGTTGACACTTGGACTGAAAGGGTGTGGTTTCTTATCCACGTCTAAAGGAACAGAAAGATCGCTGATTTTTTCTACATCAAATTTCAATTCACCGATGGGGCCTAACTTCCCCGCCACAGAGTATAGAACATCCGAGCTCCAAAAATGTGGTATACGCGGATATAATTTTCCAACGTCCATAGCTAAATGAAATCCAAGTTTGTGAAGCAACAGAGCGAGGGAGGAGGATTGCAGGGCATTCTCATCTAGTTTTGTCCACGGAATTATGGGTACAGACTGTCCCAATGCTACAATATAATCACAAATCAGAAACCAAAATCAAGACATAGAAACACAAAACCGTTTTAAATTAATAATTTATTTGTTGTGCTAAGCCAACTTACACGCAAAGTGAAAAGCAACAGGTTCAATTAAAGGTCCAGTTTCAATTTTCCCTTCCAATAGGAGTTTGGCATGACATACTTCGAGGACTTGCTCTTGAATCCAATCTGCTTCAAAGCCCTCACTTCTCAGTTGTCTCAGCATGTCACTAATATCGCCCTCAGCTGACAACGAACTTGTGATCATATTACTAGTCTCCATTCCACCACCATAATAGCTGAATTTTATTGGGTCCTTCATGGATCCAGATCCATCATTGCTACTCAGTTCTGCCGTAGAGTCCACTCTCTCACAAGAAAGGAAATGGAGAAATTGATTGTAGCCGATTATTCTTTGATGAAGGAGCTGATTCAGGACCTTTATAAATCAATTTAATAAGGTAACTCATAAATTCGTACATTTCATAAGTTACATTTTAGTAGAAGAAAGTCAGAAATAAACTCACAGATTCTCGCGTCTTCACTTCCGAGGGTTTGTATGAGTCCAGTATGGTTCCAATGGGATCATTTGTTTTTGCCCCATTAGAGTAGAAATAATACAACTTTTCGATATCTTCCTTGGTGAATCTGTTACATTGATTTTGATATTATTAATCTTCTAAATTCTTATTCTACCTATTGATTTTATTATTTAAGTACACTCATAAATATTCGGATTGCAACTATCATTGGATTTAGAAACATAATTAGGAATAACTAAAGTTACCCAGTTTCATCAGAAATATTTGAGGTCCCGGATTTAAAAATTTGCCGTTTTTCTGTCTTTGTAGTTTTCATGAATCGTTGAATAACAAATTCAATCAAATCTGCCCAGTCCTAAAATTAAAAACGTGTGCATACAAAAATCAGCTGTGAGATATTAATTGTACATTCAATCGTTTTTAGAATGATTCCCAAATTCAGTCACTGTTT
The DNA here is from genome assembly GCA_036851915.1 of Ptenothrix huangshanensis. Lineage (NCBI taxonomy): Eukaryota > Metazoa > Arthropoda > Collembola > Symphypleona > Dicyrtomidae > Ptenothrix > Ptenothrix huangshanensis. The sequence goes on from JAAXYX010002367.1 coordinate 6,914, forward strand.
GGGTACAAATTGGTTTTTACTTACATCACGAATTTCAAATTCGACTTCCCAAATATTAGAAAAAGTTTTGAGAATACTTGGCTGAAATAGCCCATCAGGAGAATTTAAATCTCCAGCGACATGATGCATCATAGTAAAAATACAATCGTTAACATATTCCCCATTTTTCTGAAAATCTTCCAGTAAATGTCCATACTGCTGCATAATAGCAGGATGAGTAAATTCTTTAACGAATTCTAACATTTTGAAATCCCCAGTAAACTCAGGGGTATTAGAGATTCTTTCGAGGAGAACTAAGAAACTATGATTTGTTGTGATGACATCTTGCAGGTACTGTTTAGAGTGGACACCAGGTTTGAATGCTCGAATGAGAAGAAGAAATAAATACCGTAGTTCTCGACACCCAATGATTTGGTCTGAAAAATTCAAACATTAATCGATATTACTGCTGTTTCCTGTTTCTTGAAAATACTTTTAAAAACATGAATTACATACAAAAATGTAACCACATCGTAGGTATTTTAAATTTCTCGAAATAACTGTTCATTTATTCTTACTCTGCAACTGACTGAGATAGGTTCTGTCCTCATGGGGCGTTTTACTGTAAGTTTCTACAGCAAGAACAAATTCCCGCAATGATGTGACGATTAAGTGCATTCGTCTTAAATACGGCTTCACGTCACCTTTACAGATGGCTAAATCCTCACACATAACAACTCCTTCATAAGTCAGGTACGATAGAATTTTGAAACTCAAAACGGGGCTGATAACTTCCAAATCCAATTCCAATTGGGATGCAAATTTCAGAAAATAAGTAATTAACCAGAGAAAATGAGATTTGTCAATTGTGATTCTGGAGTTATTGGACAATTGCTCTTGCAAAATCGAGACCAAGGAGCTGTACCCTTTGAGTAGAAAATGAACCGTGAATTCTCGCAGAATGTGAGAAATATCTTCTTCTGTGGGGTGATGTTGTTGCTTTAGACTGGATCTATTTTATCGAAAAAAAAATATCACATGGAACTAAGTATATAGATTTACAAATGTACGAGCTGCACTATGACCTAAAAACATAATGTTCGGTATGTAAGTATGTGTTAGTTACCTCTTGATTCGTTTGTGCAATTTTTTCTTCAGCTTTTCTTGTGCTCTAGTTTTGGTCCAAACTCCGTGACGGCGTCTGTTGGTATCTTCCTCATTACTAGAGGTTGAATCTTGTACTTTAGTCATGGATACGTCCTCCTGTTTCAGTTAAGATACGCAAAAAATGAAAATGTAAGCATACTTTATTATTGCTACTACGTATTGTGTGCTCCTAGCTTGGAAATAAAGAACCAGCCGTAGTATTTTAATTTAAAGTAAATAATCATTAAAGTTTCTACAGGACTGAGCCCGCAAATTTCAAATTGACATAGATTTAGACAGAAGGTCTACATCCTAGAATCGATTCACCGAAAGGCTTTGGATCGTAGAAATATAAAGCACAGTTACTGGTAAACAGTGGCGCAGGAACCGGGGGGACAGGGGGGACATGTACCCACCGGAATTTTTGAGGCGCAATGTTAAAGCATAGGAGTTACGTATGGATATAAGTACTTTGTCCCCCCTGAAAATTTGAGGTTCTTGCGCCACTGCTGGTAAGTGAAATCAAATATCAAGTTACCGATTCATTGAAGGACACTCCAGAATCTGTATCAATAGGTCGAGCTTTCATCTTCTTGACTTTTGAATAATGTTTAGGGGTATGAAGTGGAGGAGGCAGACTTTCGGTATTTATGTTCGTCTCCATGTAACCCGGATTTAACCCTGTGTCGGATGAGTCTGAGGTAGGGTCTGAAGTAAGCATGGGAGACGAATTACCATGTTTTGGTGATGTATTTGACTCATTGTCTTCGGAACTTTCTGACATGGAGTGTTCGAGCCATAGCATCAGCAATTTTTGTAGACTTGATACGTGCTGATCTTTGTAAATGAGGGAAATGAGCTGCACAAGACTCGTACTCCATAAATGCTTCTGTCCACATGTCATCAAATGAATCAGAATTTTATCGATATTATGTGCGAACAAGTTCCAAAGAATTTGATTCTGAACTTGATTTTCTTTCACAGAAATATGTAAAATATTCCGGAGCAGTAAGAGCCCGTCTGATACTTCGTCACACTCATCTGGTGACAATTCAGTCTGTAAATATAATTACATCGAAATAAAATTAAAACTAATTACTGACAATGTTTTGTTAATGGCACGCCATTTTGGTCATTAGCTGAACTACAATCATCTGGAGTAAGTAAAAATTTGAAACAAATAATTACGGGTGATACTGGCAAAAACGTGAGAAAAGCAGTTGGGTATATGGTTTGAGAATCTATACAAATGACGACATAAATATGAAAATACAAACCAATAAAATTTAGTTCAGGTACTGATAACCCGAGATCGTAACTAGAAAAGAAATTAAGTCATTATTCATAATAAAAGTTACTCTGCCCATTCCTTCGACGTTGCCCTTTCTCAATATATCTCAGTCACGTTTGACAATAAAGCAAGCTACTACACGCCAGTACTAATGAATATGCAAGACTTTAATTTAACCTACGCTTATTTCAAATGGTATATTTTCAAGTACAAAATGTCATGCTTTCGACACAAAACGTTGCTACTATGTATAAATACCTGTCACGTTTTGTCTAACATGTCATTTAACCAAACAACCATTTTCATACAGCAAACGATTACGTGTGGAAAATAATTAAAGTCGGTATCGATTTTGTTATTCTATCGTGTGTAATTTATGTGTGTGCTTTCATTATTCATTTATCAATCAAAATTTAGCATATAACGGTAGCATATATGTAGTTGCCTGATGAACCAACCTTTTGTGTAACATATTTCAAAAAGTCAACAATGACTTCCGTAGCCTTAAAACGTGTAAACTCATGCTTGACGTTTCTCAGAAAAGACTCAATTTCGTATGAAACATGCTGGCCTTCTTCAGTTTCGCCAAAATCATGAAGAACGAGACACTCCCTGGGAAGGGTGAGTTGGGCTAAAAGTTTGATTAAATTGGGGAGACATTTGGAGGACTCTGACCCAGCATGGGTAAGGAGAGGAACCAAATCCTTGCTGATAACCTTCGTCTGTCCCAGAGATCGTCTATACCGGCAATACTGTCCATCCTTTTCCAAATTTTTCAACACATCTCTTAATCCATCTGGAAAAATACAATTATTTTATTATCAGTCGCATCTCTCGTATCTCATTTGCATCGATCAAAAATATTAAATTTCATTTCTAAAACGTACAACTTCATAATTATTTCTAAAGCGATTAAGTCAAAGTAAAAAGATGTACCTTCACAAGTTTCTTTGATATGATAGACGCCATCACTGTCGGCATATCCAAGCAGACCAAATGTCTCATGGATAGTAGCTGGATTCAATATAATCCAGTCCATAATTATCTATTTTTGTCACGAAAGAATAAATACAAATCCAATTAAAATTAAAAAAATAACTAAATGCCAAATGTAGCATTGGAAGTCATAACTAGTCACAAACACAGTAAGATTAGTTGACGTAGTCGTAGTAATTACTACTGAACAACAATGCATTCTATTAAAGTCAAAGTTCACAAAACCTAATTTACTAATTATCTCAACCGTGTCTGCCACGCATGATACACGATTCACACAACAGCGAAATAATTTGTACGCAATGAATTAAATGCACAACAAGCACCATCGTTCTAAAAACTAATTATACTAATATTTTGCATTAATGATTAATAACTGTAATTTTGATTTTACCAATAGAAGAATGGCTTTGCGCCAAACTGATTTAAGTAACACAGGAACAAAAGGTTAATCAATCAATTAATCACTACTTAATTTTAACTAAACTATACTTTTAATGTCAAGGGGCTAGATTTTGGTGGGAGTAATTTTAAGGCTGATTCACGGTGTAGTTAGTCCAGTGCTTTCTAATAATTATGCAATTATAGACATGACCACTAGCATTTCACAGCAAATTGAAATATAGCAATTCCGCTAAATTCAAAATGTAATCGTTTCTTTGTCTTATGCTTTTAAATGTCATACGCACACATATATAATGATATGTACTTCTTACAAATATTTGTATCAAAAAATGATATCACATTCATAAAGTCACCAAGCATATTAATAATTTTTACTCGTTTTTCCAAAGTGGTTATAAAACAAAACAGAAACGCACACGAAACACCACCAACCACAACTTCAACACGTCATCATAAGGTTCATCAATGCATATCAAATGACATGACACGACACAATCAAATTATCACTACCACTACCAAAATGCAGTATTTCATACTTTGTATTTCAGCGTCATCACGTAAATCATCACATAAGTACGTATGGGATTCTGCAAAACCATACCATACATGCTAAAAAGTATAATAACGACACTATAATTATATCACAAAACAAAAACGACTCAAATTTCAAGATGCGTTTACAGAAGCGAGAGCCTACTGTCACAATTCAACGGTGAGATCATAATTTTTTAATTACTTAAATCTAATTAGGTAACTATCAAACGTGCACACAATCCAGCTCTTAACAGCTGACAACTAAAATCATTATCCATGTGTATTATTGTGTATTCAAGAAAATATTTGCCTCCCGCCTTTCACCCTTTGAATGAATCCCGCAAATCTCTCACTCATTCTATACACAAGCACCGTACCCCGAATTCCACAGCGTAGTGCATACTAACTCTCAATGCCACTTTTGACTTTTTCTCCCCTTTCTACAAATATTCTATGGAATTGGGAATTTTTCCATTTTTTCTGAATTTCTGCAAGTTGTGTGAATCTTTGTTCTTATACATAAGCACAGTCACATATTACTATTTTTCTATTATATACACTCCCGAATTTATTCAAAAATACGGAAGAATTGATGAGCTAGAATTTAGTTTACCTATATTTTTTCACTATTTCTCAACCACTATACTATGTATTGAAGAACTGGGACTCCGTTTCTGTCACTGGATTTTGGCACAACATCACCGATTATAAAATTGAAAAATAAAATCTGAATAATATTTTTGCGATGAGGAACTTGATTGTACACTCGAGTGTTCCTTTATCATATAAGGGAACGAAGATGTAGAATACTAATATGAGAATTTTGTTGAATTTGGACGGCAGTGGAGTAAAAACGTTAGCGTTTCAAGTCTAGTCAGTGAGGAAAGAGAAAGACTTAAGAGGTAAATTGTAAAAATTCTGTAGGTATGCATTCATGTAGGTATGGATGCAATCAATATGTACATACCTACTTGGGTATCGAAGAATAGGATGAACTACGAACTATGTACAGGATTTTGTATTGGAACAAGAGCTTTAATATTATTTAATAGAAGAGGATATGAAACGAAACTGAATGGGGATCTGGCTATGGCTATGGCTGACTCTGGTTCATGTTCTAGAGTTCTAGCTCGGTCACACAGTCGTATCCGTCCATGCAACGTGCATTGTACTTGTATTACAGCCTTTAGCAAACATAGGCATTGAGAAAAAGTTCAGTAGACTGCTATAGTCACGTTCTGAAGCACGAAAACATGTGCTGTGCCAAGTATTGATCAGCAGTCACGTTGCAGTCCGCGTGAGACCGTTCCTCCACTTCCCATTGTCGTTGTCGTTGCCGTCACTACAGTACCACGACCGCCTTTGCCTCGATCCCCTCACTGCTCTTTCCCAGCGCCGGTACCCACTTACCTACCTTCATCTACTTTCAAGTACTAATCCTATCTACCTACCACTTGCACTCCGTCAACCAATGCATAATTTCTTACTTAACCTTTTACAACCGTAATACCATTATGTACACGGTCATCGTCACCAAACCCAAGCCCCCATATAGTCCATCGTCTTTCCATGGATGCATCCACTTGAATAACCTACACTAAGACCTAAATCTCCCTGTCAAAATTCTTGAATGACCTATCAAGATTCCAGTTACGACCAGAGTACAACCATGCAACCACAAACAAACAAATCAATGACACAAACTTAAATTCCAGGAGGAACAGTTTTGGTTTTTTTCGAATTATAATTCCACCACAACTTTTTATCACAATAGACATGCCATTGTCATTCCCACTACAGTTGCAACTACCCTTGTTATTGAAAAGGAGCGTTCTTTGATAATATGTGTCCCAAAAGGTAATTGGTGACTTAATTCGAATTCGATTATGCTAAATGTTATATTCTCGGAAGCTACGAAAACAAAATACAAACATTTTGGAAAATGCGCCTCTGAAAATGGAATCTATTTTGTCCTACGTTTTACTTACCCTAGCCTCAATACAGTAGAAGGTTATTATAACAGTCGGTCTTCTCGGTTTTACGGTTAAAAGTAAAATCCCCGACGATCCTGTGTATAACGTGTATAACGGTCCACGATGCAATCGTCTTTTTACTACATAGGTCCAAAAAATTTGAAACTGCTTTTTGGGTAATCTTGTGTCTCTAATCCTATCTTTTACTTACCAACGACCAACCTGTGTTTCTCTTCACAACTTTCAAATTTTAGTGTCAAATAATTTTGAAGGTTAAAAATACGAGTACGAGGTAAAATGTAGTTCCTCTATGGTATGCCTTAACCATTGGAATGTTTACAACGCTCTTAGGCCGTTATACATTTAGTATGGTCCCTTGTTTTAAAGTTCAAATTTTGGATCCCCATGAGAAATCGTTATCGTTATATCGAGTTTCCACGGTATATGTAGCAGTCTAAAAAATCAGTGTTGTTATGAAATTGTGCTAAAATGCTAAAAGATATTCGGGCATCGCTAACAAAACTACCCTGATCTTGGACACCGTGTACATTTTGGAACGGTACTCATCAAAGGACCTCCTTGTGAACATATGATGGATTGGATTGGTTAATAACTGTAATTTTAAGTGTTACCAATGGAAGAATGGCTTTGCGCCAAATTGGTTTAAATAACACTATAATAAAGTTAGTCAATCAATCAATCAATGATAAAATAAATTGAATTAATTGAACGAAAAGATGATTATTTATGGAGATGGTGAAGGTATGAAACTTAAAATTTCTTACCCGTAACCCGAAGCACGATACCCTTCACTATCTATGATAAGCGCTTATGATTAGCAGATTGTGCTCACTCCAAATATGCAAATGACTTTGAATCAAGATTTCACAATTGATAAAATGCATAATTGTAAAGAAATGAGAATGAACTGAAATTACCTTGATGAGAAATACAAGACTTAGACTAATAGGTCAAGTATATTACCCCATTTGGCAATGATAATTTGACTGGTTTGAGAGATTCCCTTTGTTTCCAAACGTAATCACGAAAGATTGGCGTTCAGTAGATCACGACAGGGCTTTTCACTGAGTACAGTTATTTGCTATGTGTGTGGAAATTTTGCAATTAGCTCTAAACTGCTACTGTCATTCACTTTTTTCCCTTAAATATTCCACGAAATTCACAATAAACACATGTGTGAGTGTTCAAGAGCAGAATGACAATAGTCGTTTTGTTGTGGTATAGTTATTTAGCACTTCCACGACGAACGTATCATCATCGATTCACTCACACACGAACAAGAATCATCACCCGTCAACGACTTCTTCGTGAGTAAGGTGTAAATGACACTTGATTAGAGTAGAGTAGTCACAAGAAAGTCAGTCAGTGATGAACCACAGCAAATGGGGAAAGTGCTGTGTATTATGTAATCAAGTGTGTTAGAACTGGAATGAAATTGAAATTTTTAAACTTGGCCAATAGTGCAGGGAAATAGTCTCTGCAAACGAATGTAACACAATGGTATGATTCTAAACACGAATGAGATGAAATGACAGCAATTTCAGACCCTAACCTTCTCACACCACCGATTCGGATGTACTAACGAAATGAGGCCTCCTATACGACTCTTGTGTTCTTCTGTGAGAGTCGACGACTGAGTGTGCAACGTGCCGCTGCCGCTTCCACTTCCATACAACATCAGAAGACAACACGAGTTCTGGAAATAAACAGGTACGTACCTGCGTATACTTAGTATGCTTACTATCAGGGATTTGAACGAATTCCATTCCAATCTTGTCTTTTTTCCTACCCTTTTGCTACATGATCTTGTGCATGGTTACGATATGGTTACGATACGTTGGATGTGTCAAAACATAGACGCTTAACATGGGTGAAAACTCACATAATGAAATATTCTGTTTAGGTACTCCAAAGCCATGCAAGTAACGTACAGATTCACAGGGAAAGTTCAGGGATTGGAGAATAAGACCAAGACCAAAGTGTCCATAAATAGCAATGGATGTGTAGTCTTGGATCAAGGAATTATTATGACACATTAAACAATATGACCACATACATGTTGTTGGGATATGAGTTCACTGGGACTGGTCGTCTTGATCTTCCTCTTGGTCTTTTGCGCAGTAGAGATAGAATAAGGACCCAATACAAATTCCCAACTTATTCCAGACGCCAGCGACAATCCAATGCCCAAGCAAATGAAGTTATGCATTTTGTCAAGATAGTAGTTTATCATGAAATAATATCAAGATCAGCAATAGCATCAATTTTCGAAGCTGGAGAGCTCAGGTGTACAAGCATGAGGTTAACCATTTAATGATATCACTGGGGCAGAGTGCAGGAAGAACGGTGATGGGAAAACATTGCGCTATGCAATTTTATAGCTAATGGTATAATTATGGTAAAGCATACATTCCTTCCATGTGACTGTAGAAAAAGTATGTACCTACCGATGCTGTGGCAGTAGTTCTAAGAACTGAATTTGGTACGAGCGGAACAGGTAAAGCAACTGAGGTAATACGTAAAATACTGGTCCGATGATTATGTCTAGTGACTAGCAAACAATACGGCCTGGCCTGAACGGCTACAACAAATACATACATGAGCTCGTGAGTTAAGTGATTAGCCTTTGGGAACATTAAAATTTTATACCCTGTTGTCAACCACGATGAGAGTGAGAGTCGAAAATCACGTTCCTCATCAAGCACGTTTTCTAAAACGCTTCTCCAACTTCTAATTCCTCCTACCCAAGCCCTACAAATAGCTAATGATCGCAATGGTTACACTAAAGTGTTGAACTTGACGTCACCTGTACTCTGTATTTGTTCCTCGTTGTACCCAAAATTTCTGCCTACTCACAAACTCACAATCGCATCAAACGTTTGGAAGACAAGCGCCTTTCCGAGTAAAATAAATCTACAGGAAGGTAATATGTCACAGAATTATCCAGCTTAAACTGAACTCGGGTAATAACAAAAAGTTTGCGAGCTGAAATGGTCATCAGATGGAATGGCGCAGACTGGATGATTCTTACTGTAGGTAGGCAATGAAATTATGGCTAACGTATTATCAGTTATCACTATTGACCAGGCATCTTTACTAAGTACTTTGTTATAGGTAAGTATAAGTATTTATTTTAGTTTTAGGTATTGTGGTATAATACTTTTCTTCAAAAAATAGAACCTTTTTCCATAGCGAGAATTGTGTACAATTATTCACTATTTTCATTAAAGATTTATAAAAACGTGATTATGAACATTACCTGTTAAGTAATCGTAGTATGCAAATGATCATCGTTACAAATCGAGGGTAACGACTTACTTAGTCGGCACGTTTTATTTTTGTATTATTCTTTCCTACAATTTTGAACCCAATTTGCAATTGATTCTTGTTGATAACGAATGCTGTAAAACGCAGAAAAAATGCTTCTAAAGCTCCAAAAACCTACTCATATTTAGTAAAATTACAAAAGCAGTTAGAATGTATCTTAAGGACATCGAAAACACATTAAAAACGCATCTCACGATTAGTCTTCGAGATGCGCTTTAGATTAGATGCATTTAGGTGAACTTGGGATTTAATTAATATTTAAATGATGGAAATTCAAATTCAAATTTATAATTTGAATTTGAATTCAAATTTCCTGCATCAAAATATTTTAACAAAATATTTGAGGGCTTGAGCAAGTCTATTCAACAGTAGTAGAAATAGTAATTGTAATTACAGTAAATCTTTTAATTCTGCCCTGCCTATTTGGTTAGCCGGATCAAATCCTACGTGTACGCATCACGATGACCACGAAGGAAAGTAAATATTTCAAATGGTAGCTGGTAGCCGGGGCTATAATTAGAAGTTTTACGGTAGGTTTAAAATCAAAATCATTGTAGCGTTACGTATCCCGGAAGAAAGACGCTCGATTGATTTGAAACAACTTGCGATTAAATTGGTTGAAAATTAGTGACACTGTAATCAGCATTTGCCCACAATATAAGCGACAATATGATTATTTATCACTATTATTACCAACGGGGTTTTATTTATTTACCAGATTCAGAGTTGACTTATACATGAGTAATGACGATTCAAAAAATTGTTTAGTCATTCTCAAAAATTAAAATGACCGATGAATTTAACTTAATATAAAAAAATCTGTACTTCGTGAAAATTGCTTTGTTTTTATTTCCTTGTTGTATGTACGCTGTAAGAATTAAAAATCTTACAACAAGAAAAAATACATCTAAAACGCTGAAACCCTACAGCTATTTAGTATGATCTTGAAAGATTTTTGAATGCATCTGAGAAATATCTTCAAGTTGCACTTTTTGCATCTTTAAGATGTATTTTGCATTTAGATGCGACAAGATGTACCAGGTGCATCTTCAAGGTGCACTTGGCACATAGTCGAAAAAACTCTACAGCTATTTAGTATAATTTCGAATGCACCTTATTTTTTACCGTGTACGTACGCTAAAAATTAAATAATCTTAAAATAGAAAAAAGATCAATTTCAAAATTCTTTCTCGACTTCGTGAAATCTCAGCGACTAAGCTCTTCACTAATCGAAG
>JAAXYX010002368.1:0-17816 GCA_036851915.1 Ptenothrix huangshanensis
TTTATTCTCCACTGTTCTCTCTCTGGTCGGGTCGGGGCGAGTAGGTCGATCTTGATTTCCACTGAAATTATTCAGTGCTGATAAACGTACCTTCCTAGGTAGGTACTGCGTACACTGTAAAAACTAAAGAATCTTAAAACAAGAAAAATGCATCTAAACCGTCAAAACCCTACGCGGTTAAAAATAATTAAAATTAAAATTATGATCTAAAACGCACCTTGGACTTTAAAGGACAAGATGCACTTTAAATGCTTTTTAGTTGTACTTCATATTTCTAGATGCGCTTTAGATGAATTTAAAATGTATTCTAACTGCATTCATAAGGTAAATGTAAATACGAGTAATTTTTGGGCCTTTTTAGATGTCCTAGTTTTTACAGTGTAGATAGGTGACGCATATAAAACTTGATACTTTGGATATTTTTATTCTTCGTAATGACTATACAAGTAATTACATTTCATTTCCCTCCTCGTCATCATATAGATAGATAATCATGATTTTCTATTTTTATTTCAAAGGTAATGTAATTCCAGCACTACATCACATTACTTGGAGGAAACTCCCAAGTATTTTAAACTACAAACCACCACCTTTGGCTACACATTTGGTTACTCTAGTCTGATATGCCTTGACTTGGCTTGGTTGGCTTGACTTGACTTGACTTGGCCTGGAGTGTACAAGTCGACACGTAGCAGGTAGAAATGATTCGGAAAAACCAACCTTACATTTTTAAAATTATGTACTTAATGTACTCCAATTTCTTTGGATGATACCCTTGAGGATTTTTTGGATAGGCATGAGGAACGTTGAACGTTTAGCCACATGCCATTATCATTATCGTCAAGTTTAGTCCATTTTAGTCCAAGTGCGAATGTTGTACGGTGTACATATAGGTACGTTTAAATACCAAAGTATTCACAGCCCAGACTCCAGTCAAGATTCCAAACTCCAGAGTGTATTCGGGGTTGGGGTAATAAAACGAAATGGAATTACTACGTTCAACTTTGACGAGTATCTATCCTTATCATTGACTTCACCTTCATAATAACATTGATTGTTGGATTTGGAAATTGGATATTTCATCATAATTACTGTGGAAAGAACAAGATGGATGATGAATGATGGAGTTGGTCTGGTCCACATTTCACCGATTCACCATTCCTCCACTCTCCGGCCACAAGACGGAGCGAATCGGTCATCGGTCGAGTCGAGCCTGTTCAAGTTTGTGGAAGGAGACGTGGACTAGAAATGGAAGCAGAAGCAGTTGTGTGATTGTACTTATGTAGTAGTAGTGTGTTAAGATAACTACTATTATTTCGATTGCACTGTTCTGTGTACCTAGCCACGTAATATCCACTATTACTTAACGTACCTAACGATTTATCCATTGACCTATTGTTACACTTTCTTCGCCTGTGCACAAGGTATATGTAGACGTAAGTGGGGTAGAGTATATTGATATACGAACCATATAACGATATGTAACCTTAACCATACACAGATACCTCTACGTTCCTATATTCCTTTCTATTCTCTCTGCTTCTTTACCCGAATATTGTCAAATATTCCTTTGTAGGCATTCACGTATTGTACACATTTCGACAGGGACTACGGCACACAGTAGGTTCTGTAGATACTCCCTCTCACTGTAATAAGAATAGCTATTGTACTGTGCCGGTTCGTAGACATGTATGTACTCGAATGTGGATTTGTACTCGGCACTGTCCTTACGACTGGAAATTGGTAAATTGGTAAATTGGTTTGGTGTTGCCAGTCACAGTCGTAAAAGCGATAATAGATGGTTGTTCTTATTTAAGTGTGGAAGATAGCGAGTAGAAAATGTTGAGGAACGCGATTATTCCTATTCTGAAATAGAAGACATGAAATTATCACCCCACTATATACGGTACTACTTACCCACTATCGTTCTACCATGTATATCTGGAAAGGAAAGTGTAAACAGTGTAAACTCCGGAACAATCACATATGTACCTACATGCACATTCCTTTCTACCAAACAAACAAAAAAGAGGTAAAGAAAATACAACTTGTTCATGTCCTCGTGAGGCGTGTTGCATGCAGTCAGAAGCTGAGTGGTAAATTATTGCTTTTCATAACTAAATAGTCAACTCAATCAAATTCTTTACTCTTTGTTCTTCCTTCTCGAACACAAAAAAATTCTCATTCATTCTAGCAATCTTGAAAAGAAAATTTAATGGTTTAAAAAATCCATATAATCATATCAAACGCTAATAATACACTCTCAACCAACACGGTTGTAGGAGGTACATATATTCCGCAAACAAAACGCGTACTGAATGTGATCCATACGTGAACAGGGGACTACCAATATACTTTCTGTGTATGTATGGGTGTAAATGGTTACGCTAGTGAAGGTGAACCCTTCCTTGCCACTTCCACTCCACTCATCATAACTACATGCATAAAGTGTTATATAATATAGTATACCTACGAAGGTATGTAATAGTAATAGCAATTTCCTTTTCTATTATAACATAATGGCCGAATTAAATATCCCATAATTTTTTCCATATGAATCTCGAAACGCAAACTCAAGCGCAAAGATTTTTGTCGCCTGCATTATGTAGATACCTACTGCGTAACCGAAATACCTCCAAAAATACAGTCAGAAAAATAAAACATATCTACTACCTACTTAATATTTACCGCTTACTACTTACCGACCATAATAACATAATTAAGGCAATTAAAACGGGTCTCGATGATTTCATATTTGATACATAAATTAATAATAATTACCTGCATGAAATAAAACAACAATTCTCGCTACGTTAGTCACCAATAAAAAGTAGGAGTTGGAAAAAAAACATGATAGAGAAAGCACAAAAGCAGAGCTATTTCTTGCTTCGGCACACACACCCACACACACTCACACACTTTTCACAAAGAAAAGGAAAATAAGGGGAGAAAAAATGAAAAATTTCCGGGATCAATAAATTAAAGAAATTAAAAAGGAAACATTTGGACAAACATAAAGGAAGAGCTGTTGACTACGAAAGTGGGAAATACGTGGGAACGTTAACGTTAAATACCGGAGAAAATGATGTTGATGGTGGTGGTGGTTGGTGCTGCTGCTGCTGCTACTCTTGTTGTTGTTGTTGATGGTGGTGGTGGTCGCCTGTTGAAAGGAATATGATTGATATGCACAGATAGAGGATCTGACTATGTGCTTGTGGTTAAATGTTAAATGTTTTTTTCTCGTGGAAGTGGAAGCAGAGAGTGAGAGAGAGAGAGAGAGAGAGAGAGGAAAAAATTATGGTCGTGGTTAAAACTGCATAGGAAATTATATACGATGCTCAAGATTACTTTCTGTAAGGGAAAGAGATGTAGCAAAAATTACTATCTTGCTCAATCTTCTATATGGATATAGGTATATGTAATGGACAGGGTGTATGGTATATATAGTTAGACGATACACACCTATAAATCCAGCAAGACTACATTCGTAGGTTACACATTGTCCTATGATTGTGACTAGTCGGTTTTTACAGACAAGCAAACCAGCCACGGAACCAACCAGCCAACCACCCAGTCAAAACCAAAACCAAAGCCAAAGCCAAAGCCAAACCAAAACCAAGCCATGCAGTCAAAGTCATCCAAGCAAGAGTTAACTTTTGTGAATATCAAATAGCATCGCATAATATACAGTAGTTAGTTTAGTGTAGTAGTAGTGTACTTCTCATTTTCCTTTTCTACTGTGATACCTACAAAGATTCTAGTGCATAAATAAGTGTTAGTGTAAATCATGTCGGGAATCATAATCGTCATAGTGAGAATTGTATGCAAGTTGTTTTTTTTTCATTTCTTCCTTTCTTCTGACTTGCACTCACTTATAGGTATAGATACATTTTTTATAGGAGAAAATAACTACCAGTGCACAGATAGGTATAGGAGACCGTAAAATAGTAAAAGTGTTCCGGCTCGGAGTGTAAGACGGTGACTTGAGAATAATAATATTTTTGCTTTAGTCAACTCCCGAGAAATGCAGAGTCAGCGTGAGCGTCGGATAGGAGTACCTAAGCATGCAAGTGGTGCATAGACTAGGAGCAGGACTAGGACTAGGACTGGGAGAAGGGAACGGTGAGATTGAGTCAAGATGGACGAGATAGAATTGCCAGCTCATAAAAACTTGTAAAGTAAATTAGCATGACTTTCTCAACTCATTCTATTGAGCATAAATAACGAATGAGAAATCTTATTATAACCAGTGCCACGGCCATTGGGACTACAAGTAGGATTGCCACCACTGCCATGCCATGCCATGCCATGCCATGTCTTGCCATGACATACCCATCCACATCTCTACACAGTCCACAAAAATAGCACATACGTATCATGTTCAGCCTCCAGACCCCGAAGTTCCGGTACCTACAAGACGGTTGTATACGCTTGTAGTGAATTACCCACAGACACAATGCAATGCAACCCAACCCAACCCAGGAGCAGGAGCAGGAGCAATGAACAGAGTAATAGTAGCAGTGGCAGTGGCAATTGCAATATCTTAGAGCAATATTAGAAACAAAAAAAAATCCGTAAGCTCTAAACAGACAAGCTGCAGAACTACTCACAAAGAAACTAATAATATGATACTTTGCTCTCCGTCTCCGTCTCTCCAGATCTGGTCTGGATCTGCCATCCCTTCTCGTCCGCGCTTCCACTTCTCCGCGCTATTTTAGCTTTGATAGATATTACATTGCATTCTATTGCATTACATTAGTGAAGTGGGGTTACCACTTGCTATTTCTGTGGGCACTGATTTTGATTGTATTGCACTTTGGAATGAGAATGTTGTTGGGTGTGCGGTCAGTCTTTGTCTTTAGATTACACTGCACTACTTTCCTCTGCCCGTAGTAGTCAGTTGTAACTTTCGTTTTCGTTTTCATTTTCCTTTTCGTTTTCCTTTTCATTTTCATGAGGGAGCACAGACACACAGGATAGAGATCAGAATTGTGGTATGGTATGGTATGGTATGGTATGGTATGGTATACTATGGTATGATATTGCATGACATGGCATGGCACAGCATAGCACATCACAAACTGCTGGAAGACCAAAATCAAAGCCAAAATGCAATAAGGGTTGTGAGGGCGGGGAAACAGACTGAACGGCGTGTAAATCTACATCTACATTTTTCTGCACTGGACATTTGAGGAAGACGGAGACGAAATGGAGGGAAAAAATCCTGGGTTGAGGAAAAAAATATACCTACATACTTTTTCCCCCTCTCTTCTAGCTTTGGCTTTAGCTTTAGCTTTGGTTTCTTTGACCGTCAAGGAAGTTGCGTGCAAGTAATGCTATAATTAATATGTCGCGTGGTCGAGAAGCTTGTTTTCTAAATAGGCTCTAATCGCAAGTCTCGCCAACGACAACTTTCATTTGATATCCCCAAACAGTACTTACCCGCACTTTTGTTCTCTGTTCGCTCTGTTCACTCCCATCCATATACCATGTGCATTTACTATTACTAGTACAATACAATCCTCAAGCTGAATCTAAGTGCATAAATAGCCTAATATTATTCACTGACTTCCACGGCCACTGCACTGCAATCGTACCACAAACCAAAGCCAAAGCCAAAGCCAAAACCAAAACCAAAACCAAAGTCAACACAATATGCAAAATATCATAAAATAGAGCAGAAAAAATGCTACTCATATTTGATAATGAAACTAAAACGTTTCCATCTACATCTGTAGGTAGTTTTATGCTTACTTTTCTTTTGAATTTCATCCTCCAACTACATACCGGTGGTGTATCAGTACCACTACCGGTACCAGCACCAGCACAAGCATCATTAAACTGGTTCCAGGAAAGGTAGTAGTACTCAGTCAGTGAGTGCAGTACGAGTACGAGTACGAGTACGAGTACGATACGATGAAACTGTGTGATGTGAACTTGTAGTAAAATGAAGTACAGCGTATTTCCTTTGTCCTGTGAAACACTGGAGAATTACAATAATTTTTTATTCACATTTTCATCCGTCTGACTCGTCCATTTAATAAAATGTAACTCAATCTAACCAGATCTTGTAGAATGATCTTGCACATGCCCATAAAGATGCGTAGGTAAACATAATAATATATTGTGGGCGAAGTATGTATACCATACTATATACAAGATTATTTGTTGCATTGCACACTATGCATTAAAGAGAATAGGTACCCACATGAGGGACGTGGAGTCTTTGTCTTCCCCACTACCATTCAAGTTGAACAGTTGAGCAGTTGAAGGAAAGGGAATAGAAATTTAGATAATAACAAAATAAAACGTAGAGCAAATATTTGGGATTTCGGATTACATCGTGCCACACACATAACAACTAAATTGTATACTTTCCATACCTGCCAAGATAACGGAACATGTGTTCTGTGGAATTGGAACCAACTATGAACCAAAATGAATAACAGTCGCACACATTTTTATGTGTACTGCTCACTGCTTTACGAGCTTTGGAACAAGGACCAAGTGAGCGGAGCATGGAGGAAGGAAAGGAACAGAACACACAGCTAACCGAGAAGGCAACCCACCAACCCACCTTCCAACGTCATTACGACTATGTACATGTCACTTTTTATTATTTACTTAGGTATTGATAAATTTGTCAAAATACAATAATTATTTTGAAGACATGCGTTTCACACCCTACTATTAATTTCAACGGATTGGTTGACTTGGGAAGTCGGGTATAAAAGTTATGGGTAAGTTGGGGTAATTTCCCCTCTTTTATTGACTTTGGCCATCCGTTCTAATCGTCTAACTTGACTGGTTCTCTGTCAATAGCATACATACATACATTTCTCCTACCACTACCGCCCTGACGCTGGAACTCGCCCTGGCCCTACAGTCCTAGCCTAGCCCCACAGACATTGGAACATATGTACATGGGTACATAAACATGGTCTGGTCTGGTCTCTCACTCTGGTTCCACTAATGCAACTGTAACTTATGCCACGGTGTGTTTCCCATTCCTATTTGTTCACTTGCAAAAGTACTTACTTACGTGGGCATACTTGCTTACTTTTACTGACATGGGAGAGATACCTATCTGTATATCTTGTTTCAGTCCAAGTCAGTTTTTCATCGTATCGAATCGAATCGTGTCGTCGACCGAAGAGTTGTGAGTCCACATGGACACAAGTTCAGTAGGCACCAAGGTATAGATGTATGCTTGAGCTGTACTTGATTGCATTACCTTCCCTTCCCTTCCCTTCCCTTGCCTTACGTTGCCTTACGTTGCGTTCCGAGGGGGAAGTTGAAGGCGTATTTCATCAAATGACCACGCTCATGCATAAATATTGACGAATATTAGAGAACAACGATTACCCAAATGGTTTTCAATGACCTCTCGCTCATATTAAATACTCGTGAGGACTGGTACACAAGTACTTTGTTTCTTCCCCAAATTACCCAAACTTCAACTTAACTCAGCTCTCCCACTCCCGTTCCGATTCCCATTATGAAATTCCTAGCATACATTTCTCCATATGCATATCTCGTCCTCGTCCTCGTCCTTTTACATGTACCTACTTGTACTTGTACTCGCTCCCATGCTACTTACCCCATCATGCCACGTCCGTATGCACGGAGATGGAAAAAGATACCATATGCAAACATCACAGTATCACAGTATTTAACAATCAGTTTTCGTTTTACACACTCCAACTCAACCCGTCCGTCCTACCTCGTTCGTACGATAAATCCTGTCGGAAGTCACGTGCCAACACGTCTCCACACTCATACAGTTCTACGATCTCAAGGGTAATGCCTGCACACTTATATTGTTAGGTCGAGCTCTTGGCTGACATGTCTAATAGTAGTCGTATCTGTAGTCGTAAGCTCTCAGCTTCTCCTCTCGCACTCCAACTCCACTTCAACTCCAACATAAAATAGTCAACAAATACTACTAATAAATACAAACGAGTGGGGAACGAGCAGGCAGATTTTTTTCGAATTAACGAGAATGGCCATGTTAATTTCGTTTCAAATTAGAGGACAGTGCAGTGCGCACAGCTAACGAGATATTTACATCATATTTTACCATTTCTCACACTCAACTGTGTAAACTAATGTGTGTTCCGAGGGAAGCCTGTAGCCATAGTAAATATGTAGGGTGTTCCCCATGAGTAATTTTTACTATAGGTACTCGGTACTCTTAACTGTATGAAAACTTATGTAATGCCCTGACCTTCTTTAGGTGCCTCTGCCTGGTAAAGTATCGTACTGTAATTGTAAAGGAGAAACTCGGAGAAGGAGTTCATTGTATTCCATTCCAAGTATGACCGCACGAACATGCATGCATGCATGCATGCATCAAGACAACAAACAACAAGGACAAATGCACGAACAAGAACAAACCGAAGAACAGACTGGATGTAGGTGTTGGTATTGTGGTGTTGATGCTTGGCAAGTCAAGTAGATGCGAATTACGTTAACAAACCAAACTGAGTAGCAGTACAAGTACAAGACACACTACCACATGGAAGCAAGGACAAGGTTTAGGGATTTGAACTTACGTTAGTTACATATAGGTTCCTATCAATGTATGTAGTGTGTAGCAGGTACCCACTTCCTGTCGCTGCCTTCTACAAAACAGACTACAGATAAAGCATGTTTGTCGTTTGTAGATACTTTGTAGTTTTGAAGATTGAGGAGTAGATAGCTTATGCTTAGTTTAGTTGAGTTGAGTTTACCATGATGCACTGTACTGTACTGTGAGGAGGTAGACAGACAGGAGGAGACCGTTGGTAAAGAAAGAAAAGTCCTTACTTGAAATAGAGATTTAGAGCGTAGTCGTTTGTGTATTTTCGACACATAGTGACAGAGCCGGATTGTTTCGGATATTCGGATCCTCCGACACTCTGTAAAAATAAAGGGTGATCGTTCTCACTGAATGCTCTTCAAGTTTGTCTCCGTCGACTGTCTACTGTCTACTGTCTCTGATCGTGAGTCTAGTAGCTATGCACACGTATGTATATACAAACACATACTCCCTCCACAGACTTCATTTCGTCTTCCTCCACGCCTTCTTCCTACAGATATTGCAAGTGCAGCATTATACAAACAGAGGTGCATACCAACACCAACTTGCTTCAGATCACTTGACTGACAAATACTTGCGATGAGATGCATTGCCACGCAATCCATTGCACTCCTATCCATTGCTATCAGCTACCTTCACCGGTTGCCCCGGCAGACTTTCGTCTTCCCACTTGGAATTGGAATAATGCTAAGAGCATTAGCATTATTACTGATAGACAATACGGTGGCTGTCGCTGTTCCCGTCACCGTCGCGGAGGATCTACTTTACTACTATAAAGGTTAGGCTGGAAAGGGAAGATAATTTGAGCCGGTCTCTTTCTCTATCTGGCCTGGCCTGGCATGGCATGGCCAGGTCTTTTCTGTGCTGTGTGCAGATACAAATACCAAATGCAAATAAAATAAACAACACACCTTCAGTGCATACACTGGTACTGGCACAGACACTCTCTATTCTTCATGTAAAATCGTCTTGGAACATACGATACACATCCACACACAAATAACATGTGATCCGCATAAGTTTCCCTTCTTTACGCTCTCTCTCTCTCTCCTTCCTTAAGCTAAAACTGAATGTAGCTACGTATAAATGTATACCTACATGTGATGTCGTTTTCGCCGTCTGAAGATCTTCAACGCTGTATCTGCTCCCTGTCTTTCGTCTTTCCGGGCATAATCCCACACAGTTCAATTTGAATACACAGCCGCGCTAATCTTTAGGGCTGTACTTCTATCAACCTTCACTTACTCAAATGTAAAGTGTGCATACCACGATTCTGTCCCCCTCCTTCTGGTTTTAGATTTAAAGTTTTAGGCAGCCTAACCTTACGTATCGTTATCGTTCCTCGTGTTCTGCTCCATCCCTGTGCTTATATAATATAGGATTACTACTGCTTAATACGTATATAGTCGTATAGTCATACATACATACATGAACCTTGTGAACCGGGTTTTGCGACAAAGATACTGAGAGTCAAGATAGAGACAGTTGTGATATCAGATCGGAATCAGACGAGAGGATAATAATATCCTGGAGTCAGTCGCCGAATCGGAGACTTTGCTGGATGGACACACGTTAGTATACATAAGTCATATGATTTCGTATGGTATGGTATAGTGTGGTATGGCATGGTTGTAGTATCAACAAGCGAAATACTTACGGGGACGGATTCCGCCTGGTGAAATAGAGAAATGCTGAATGAACCCGAATCAAATGCAGCGTGAGAGTCGACACAAGTCTTTTGCTGCATTCTGCATTGCTGAGAGTCTTGGAGTTATGTATGTGTGTGTGTATGGGTGGGTGGGTGGATATTGGTATGATGGTGGTGGTGGTAGGAAGGTTGAGGACATAATACGAAGGATTGTGTGTGTCCTATTTGTGCTGGATCGGAGTTAGTGGAGATGGAGAGTGAGTGAGTGAGCAAAGGAAACGATAAGCTCTTCGGCTTCTAATATTATGTAATCTAAGCTTTAGATGCTGGATGTTGGTGTGTGGCCAGTGTTCAGTGTTGTTCGAGAGTGCTAGGAAAGACATAAGAACATGAGATGCGCAACAGTATAATAGTTTTGGAGACAGGAAATATCTCCTGGAGCTGGTGTCTTATTACTTCTTCCCTACCACGGATGCCATCCCATGCCATCCCATGGACTTGTGTCATGTCTTGTGTACACACGCAGTCCTACTCACACATTACACAAGTCTCCAGCCATAGCGCCTATAGCGACAGGGGACTAGTGACGGTAGTTGGTGTTGGTAGTTGGTAGTTGAGCATCTTCAGCTTTTTACTTAACTCGCTCTTCAAGGTGAAGGCCGTCTATCCAAGCTGCAAAAGTGGAGTATGTAAGGAACCACTAACGATAAGAATAAGAATGACCTGGACCGGAGTCTCTAAAGGTATGAGAAAGAGAGAATCAGCGGATCTTATAAGAAAATTTCCCGTTCTGCATACGTGACAGTCTTGGTTTGGTTTATGTCAATAGAAGCTTGTTCTGTCCTTCGCTCCCTCCTCACGACTTATTCCCTGCCTACATCACACGGAGACAGAGGGATAAAATGTATAAATATAAACATAAAAAGATAAACTATGGCAAAAGAGATACATACGAGAGAGGGTTTGACAAACTGCCTAAGGTGGAAGATGGAGAAGATAGATAGATGGATGGTTGGATGGTTGGTTGGTTGGTTGGATGGATAGATGGATAGATAGATACTTAGTGTAGATACTAAGATCCTCGGATACTTTAATACTGGTGGTAAGATAGAATGTAAGCTAAGCTAAAGCTAAGGCTACAACAAGTAAGTCTGGGGAGGACGGGAAAGAGACAGGTGGCCGGTTCGACTGACTCCATCTGTCTCCATGATCTTTTCCTCCACTTTCTCTCTTATCTTCTGCTCAAGACAAAGAAAACATGCACACAGATAGGCAGTCAGTAGACAGACAGATAAATACACACACACACACACACACACACGTTCGCTCCTTCTCATATTTACACTTCTATATGGTCACAATCGCATGTAGGTACAGATACCTACATGGGTAGGTGTTTGAGCGTACGAGTTGAGGTATGAGAATCCACTTACCTATCCATCCACTTCCAATTCCATAAGCTGAACACGTACATTCAATGAACTCTTTTCTTCTAGTCTTTTAATATCTGTTCCAAATACCAAAACCAACACCAGCACCAACACCAACTATCAGATACCAAACTAAACTTGCCCCGTACATTATGAGCAACACTCGATTTTATAATCATGTACCAACTCGAAACACAAGTGTCTCTGCGGGTGTTCAAATCCCCAGGATATTTTTATTGTCAACCTAACTTTTTTTATAGAAAAACTACAACACATTTATAATATCGTAAAAAATATCGAATACCACGCCAGACAGTTTAGAGCCAGAGCCAGAGCCAGAGCCAGAGCCAGAGTCAATGCCAGAACCAGAACACGAACAAGATCACCATGTAGAACCAGGCGCATTTTATAGTTACTATGGCTATGTACATAGTTACTATACAGAAAATAAAATCCTATACTACATTACATACCTATGAAAATTGAAAGTATTGAACCTTATGTATACTGTTCCCTTTAATCCCTAATCGTAAGCTGAATGACTTGCCTACAGATGTGCTTTAAGCTCAGGTGATTTTCACTCAATAATTCCAATCATTTCAACTGCAAACAATTGAGGGTAGAGCCGAGGACAAAAGTTGACAAAGTCTGGATCGAACGTGGAACTTCATTGATCCGCAGTCGGGGTCTGGTTCTGATTCTGGTTCTGGTTCTGGTTCGTGTTCCCTGCATCACAATGATTCTGAGGGATGGAGAACTAAAGTTGAAAGTAAAGATGAGGTTTGCGGATTGCGGATTGCGGATGCGGATGAGGATGAGGATGAAGACGACAAAGCCGAAGACGAAGACGAGGATAATGATTTCATAAGTTGCAATCACGAGTTGTGAGGACAAAGAGTAACAAATAGGAATGTAAGGAAGTTAAAAGATAAAATACGATTATGACAGAGCTATTTAAACTAATCGTAAGAAGCTGATCATCATTTTTTTGCCGTTCGAGTACATAGAGGCAGATGGTGGAGAGTTATTGAAAACAGATATGGGCTATCTGCATCACTGTAGCAAGTACGAAACGAAGGGATAGTAAAATAAATTTGCAGGTTATGTCAGGTGGATGGTGGCTCATAAATTGTACCCTTGCATTGAAAAGGTAATATAATTTGCGTGAGTTACACAACTGAGTTCCGTCCATACGTCCGTACACCGTACCGCCACTACTGCCTACCATAGTTACGACTACCACCGCTAAGGTAGAGACTACCATCGCCATCACCTTCACCTTCCTTCCTACCATACCGTGGACTCTACATCCACATCCACATCCACATCCACACACTTACCTACTCCACTCGGAGAATTGGTTCTTCTTGGTTTTCCTAGTCGCTCTCGTTTTGCCTCCCAGTCCCAGTTAAAGTTATCCTAGGTCACAAAGAATGAAAATGAAATGGAAAACGTAAAAATGCTCCATCTGCTTTTTAGGATGGGAGGAAAAAGATGGAAGGAGCCCTTTGACGGTAGCATATGGGCACATTAGATTTTCAATAAGTACCTACCTACCTTCCAACCATCCACATCCATGTCCATATCCATCCATCTATACTCCTTTCCGTCCACATTATATTTGCACTTACCTATACATACGGCACATGTAGCAAAACTTATTTCTATTTCATATCAATAGTCGACTGAGAACGTGGACGAGTGCTGAGTGGAGTGCGTACCTACCAGAACCAGAGCCAGAACCAAAGAGATGTGTCTTTGAAATTTGAGTTAGGCTTGTGCAGTATAATCTATAACTCCACTCATATATATTTGAGTGATGGAGTGAGGTTGGCAGGAAAATGATGAGGTTTTGGGTTAAGATGATGCGCCATATAAGCCCCCCTGTAGTCTCCCATTTATAGATATACAGTCCCATTTGCCCCTTCCACATCCACAGGTACCTACATACACCCGGATTAGAATAACATTCATAACGGCACAGTGGATTTTAAGTGTGTCGCTTTCCCTCGTCCTCCATCATTGTAGTCTTGGTGGAGGAGAGGAAAGGAAACGATTCGAGAGGGAAACGATGATGAGGACCAGAGGACTAGACTAGACTAGACTATACTAGAGCAAGCATCAGCACAGGAGTTCTAGTACCAGGACCAATGATGTCAGGATGACGATGACGATGTCAATGGTGACGACTACCACCACCTCCACCTCGACATTGCATTGGAAACGGAATGGAAAGGTAAGGACAGAAACTCTGATGATGAGATCCATCCGATCTCAACACAAGGATCCCGGGCACATGTGTATTTTGTGCAAAAAAAAGGAGCAGGAGAGCTTCGGAATCGGAATGGAAAGTGAGTGGAGGTGGAGGAGTTATCAAGAGAACAAGGAGCAAGCGAACAACCAAACAAGATTGCATACAAGTAGTAGGTATATAGTGATAGTGGTAGGTGAGATATATGTAGGAAGGTACATAGCTATAGCCATAGCCATGGCTAACGTAAGTAGAGTGCAAAATGCAGTAGGCAGTAAGATAGTAAATGCAGATGACAAACTCCGATATGATAACTTCTACATGTACATGAATACTAGTGGTGGTGGTTGATGGTGGAGAGAATAGTGGAAGAATGTTGGTACTCTCTGTGCTTCTCCCGCAACTCGAGCAGTTTCTGTAATAACCCAATGAAAAGATCCATCCTGCCTCGACTCGCCTGTCTCCCTATATCTCACTCTCTCTTGAGTGCTACTTGAAATATGGCATATTTTATCGCCACTCGATAAACAGTTGAAAATGAAATGAAAACGACAACATTTCTCCGTTTCTATTCTGAACAAAACTTTAGTTGTGCTCCTGCTCCTGCTCTTGCTCTTGCTCTCCACTTGAAACTTTCAGACTTAAGACTTTCTCAAAAACACTATCGCTCTCGTAGACTCGTTCTCCATTTCGTACTACACAACTACCAACTACCTTTCCACAACATATTTTCATATCAGCAAGACATGATCGAGATCACGGCTTGACTGGTTTGCTCCTGGTCCTAGAGTCCTGGTCCTCCTAACTTCCCAAGTCTGGCACCTCCACTATTATGTACCTATACATACCTATCTAATATATCTAGCAGTCATACATCCCCATACTACATATCATGTATTTGTTGAAAGTACAAAAAGGAAACCATTCTACATTTACATACTCAAGTATTTGCCTTTATGGTACTCCCAGAAGGTAGCGTAGGTATATACTTAGGACCTGGAAATGAATGTGAATGTGAATGTGACTGTGACTGTGGCTGTGGTACATATAGAGACTTGGTGGAAAACAACAAGAACAAGACTGAAAGCCAAGCACTGAAATAAATATGGGCAAGAAATATAAATTTAAAATAAATAATACGTTTCCTCGCTCCATCCCATATTTCTCACTTCTCGGTTCTCTGCTTGCTGGTCGGTCGGTTGTCTCAACATCACACATGCAGGGGAATAAAATTACTTTGACGTGGCAAATAGCAAATGCATACACCACATTCCCTCTTGGAACTCTTACTCTGCTCTATACTAACACTAACACTAACCACTATCAACATCAACTACAACTACAACTACTCTCCCAAGCTCCGTATATCAGTAGGACATGCACTAGGTATATTATATTCTCGTCATTCCAATTTCCAAGTTCAACCGCTATTGTCATGCACTCGAGTCCCAGCTCTCCCGCCTGTCCCTACACACAACACAACAGAGCACAAGAGAACAGAACAGAACAGAACACAAGACTGTACTCTGTACTGTACTTTGAGGACTGTATTACTGTACAGATACCCTCTGCATTGCGTTTTGCGTCTCTTGTTGTGTGGGTCTGAGTCTGCATCGACAGCACCATACATAAATGTAACTCAAGATAAAGACACACTGTCACTCTCAGGATTAATATTGAACAACTGCTGTTTTTCTTTCCTGTGACATCCTCTTCTGGAGTCCAACACGAAAGTAGCAGGAGCAAAGGCAGAGTCGAGGAGCAGGACCAAGAGCAGGACCAGGACCCACAATCAAGTAGTTACGCTTTCAACAACTCCACATTTCCTCCGTCTTGGTCTGGCCATAGTCATAGTCATAGTCATAGTACTATAGTCATCGTCATCGTCATCCTACTCCTAAGTATTGTCCCATTTGTACCGAACCGTATAATTGACATTTTCACAGTCAAAATAAGCTCCCTTATCAACTTATCACGATGAGCGGGAGAGAATGAGTGGAAATACTGAATACCAGAACCAAAGCTAATACCAATACCTCCAACAGCAATTTACCAGTCAAAACAGATAAGTATCTCAAAACTCAAGATGACGTCGACTTGAAGATCAACCTTAAGGACTACCTTGGCACAAATACATAATACAATACAATACACAGACCCACCGACAACGGCGCTCTTCTGTGACTAATAATACAAAATACAACCCAGACGCAGATGCTTGTGTATGTACCAGCATGTGATACAGATATCTCCATATTCCCATTAGTTCCATTTAGAGGGTTAACTGTAGCTCTTAAATCATAACATTGACTGGATTGGACTGGATAAATTTTTCTCAAGTGGAGGTGGACAACGCCTTCATGAATTCCTCTGTGTGCATGTTCTTCTACCTTCTAAAGTTCCTTATTGATTCCCTTTAAATATCGGACCAACTTGACTTGACTTGGCTTGACTTGATCTGACTTGAAGTGAACTGAATTGATGACGGGGAAATGAAGACTAAACCTCGGAACATAAAGATGGGCCATCCAGATATGGTTCCATGAGTTTGAGTTAATCATCAGAAAATAATTTTCAACTCCATGAAAAGCATTGACTGACATTCATTGTCTTTTTTCCATTTCCTTTCAACAGTCCGAATGAGTCGGAGTGAGTAGACTGAATAAGTTTAAAGTTAAGGCTGCTCAATTCGATATCCCTCCAACCAAGTCCAGTGGTTTCGACTCGACGCACCTTCACAATTTCAACATGCAAGACTGTCAAGAGTCTCATGCATTCCTCTATACATTTAGTAAGGTAGGCTTCCTAACCTCTCACCGCACACCCTGTACACAATGCACAATCAATGTCAGTCACAGGTCCTATAATCACAGGTATCTACAAGTGCGTCTTGTGCGTGCATTCTTTATTTCTTTCTTTCCTTCCTTCTTTCGTTTTCTGTGAAGACATGACTGTCGTTGCTCTGTGTCTGCACTAGATGAGCGTATTTTAGAAGAAATGGATAGAAATATTTATAATGGTCTGTGCGAAGCACAGGATAATGGTCGTAAAGATGGAATGGGAATTGAACCAGGAGAGAACGTATACACGTCTGCATACCGTTGACTAAGTAGCTTTTGAGTTATTGTGTTGTGACACATTGTGAAATATGACAAACATTTCTCCGTCAAATGTCAACCGTCAACCATGGATTTGGCTAGTAATAATATTATGCATGTGTTTCCCATTCCAAGAAAATTTGTCAAAACAAGGCTAGAGACTAAATACCTGCAGCTAATATGTGTCATATATTATTACAGAAAGATATGAAAAAATCCTTCATATTCCACATTGCAGACTGTCACTGAGAAATCCGTCCTGAGTTCTTGTGAGTGAGTGAAGTATGGTCTTGACTCATACTCCTACTGCTACTCGAGATAACTGTGTATCATAATCATAATATGGAGTGCAATACACATCATGCATATGTATTATGTATGTAGAGAGACGTGGAAGGAAACGACTCGGAGACATTGCCAAGGAGAGGCATGGAGGTAATAGAGTACCTACTTTTATTTTAACAGTTCAGATCGGATGGTTGTCGGTTCGTTGAATGAAAAACTGAGGAAATAATGACTTTGCATTTTAAATTTTATTATATGGCATAAGCATGAAATGCTGGGGAGCATTGGAGTACATGCGTACCCAAAGCCAAAGCATGTCCAAGTCCATTGCCATGACCATACCATAATACACCTACAACTACAACAACTACCCAATTCCATCCCCAAGCATCATAAAGCATAGTAATAGCACTTCCAAAAATATACCTACCTATATACCTATATCTTGACTATGTATATCTATACGAGGAATTCTACGCTGATGATCCGTCGGCAATAGCAATGGTAGTGGCAATGGCAATGG
>JAAXYX010002369.1:0-17813 GCA_036851915.1 Ptenothrix huangshanensis
TACGATTTTTTCTCCTCTTCTACATTGTAGCTGGTTTCTACATTGCAGGTTTGTTCACGTTTCCTATTTGATTTCGATTTTGACATTCCCCCTCCATATGTATCTGTAATTGGTATTTGGCAATGGGCATCATATGTAATGTATGACGTCATAAGGGTCTCTCTCTCTTTATGGGTGTCTTGCAACTGCAGAATTTCTTGATGCCATTAATCCGCACCACGTGCGCATTATCCAACTCTCCTCATGTACGTACATCCTTACATGCTGAATATAAAAAAGCAAGTTTGATGATACAGCATTATGGAATAGAGTTATGTATTGAAGATGCTCGAGACACTTTTAATGGTAGTATGATATAGGAAAATAAAAATTAGACACTTTACTATTGGATATTTTACAGCTACAGCAACGTGCCACACTGAGCAATAAAACTGAGTATAGTCTCGCTAAATTCAATTTTAGATGTGTCTAATTTTCCCTCGACAAAAATTATTCTTTACACATTTACAGTACGACCGAGGCTTCCACGTTATGCTTCGGGAACGGTAACAAAAGCCAGTAAAGCGGATTCCAAGAATTGTGAATTCCATCCAACCAGTACAGAGCACATAGCATACCGACGGAGAATTGATACAAAGCCATGAATTTTTTATCATAATTTTTATAGTCAAAAGCACAAGTTACTTTGTACATGAATAATAGATGCAAATTCTCCAAGGATGATGCTATTATTATATCTACCACTTCGGCCACTTTTTGTCTTGGCCATTTCTCTCTGCAAATATTGTATGTAGGCATTAATATCTATGGCTTATGACCATGTAAGGCTGTCTACTTATGCTTGTGATATCTGTCGTACATGCATATGTATAAGGAAGCAATAGCAACAGCAACCCCACAGCCACATTGCCCAGCTAGAAAAAGCAGAGCGACAGAAGTTGCATTCCATTGTAAAAAGTTGGGTATGCATCTATAGTCATAGTCACAGTCACAGAACAGCACATCCAACCAAGTTTCTTTTTGTTTTCCATTTATAATATTTTGGGAAAGTCGTACTCTCCGCGTGCAACAACTTGTCAAGCTCTGCAAGATCCGATGCGATGGTAGTCTGGAATCTACAGTCCTCCTACTTCCTATCTACTTACCTACTTAGCTATCTACCCAAATGTACAAATTTACAGGCTAGAGACTACAGACGTTGGGGATTTGGAATGGAAAGAGAGTCTAACTACATGTAAGTAAATGCACTACTACGGGTACGTCTGGGACATAAACTAGCTATAAACTGTAATTTAATGTTGACCAAACTAGAGTAAAAAGTTCACCTGTCACGATACTTTAATTCAACTTTCGAATGACGTTTGTCTAAAAGGAGATGTTGAATCTACAGCTCTCGCCACAGTAGAATATTGAAGTTGAAGCGGCTTCAAGTTAAAGTTGAGGCTGGTATATCTATACACGAAACTGGAAATTCATTTTCTACTTAAAATAAATGATTTCATAAAAATTTTAGCTTATTCAAATCCATACAGAAAAAACAATCGTGCTTTTGACTAGACGGCAATTTTCCGTGTATTTGGACTGTGAGTAAAATTCAGCGGAAATTTCCCATAAGGGATTTATCGTTTCTTGTAAAGGAAAAAAAGAACCTGAGAGCTTGCCTTGCCTTACCATGCCATGCCATGCCATGCCATGCCAAGACAAGGCAAGCCAAGCCAAGCCACACCAAGCCACGATACATTGCATCCTTTCTTTGGCCCTTCTCCTTGTTAAATAAACTATTCATAAAACGGGCAGCTATTCTCAATAGGTTAATAGTCCTTTAGTAGGCTAAATAGAGAGCATGTCTATACCATCTAGAGATCCATCTCATTCTTCTTTCTTCACAGCTTTCAACAAGCTAAGCCAACGATAAAGCCCAAGCCAACCCCAACGCAACGAAGTCTCCTACATTGTCGA
Source organism: Ptenothrix huangshanensis (assembly GCA_036851915.1). NCBI lineage: Eukaryota > Metazoa > Arthropoda > Collembola > Symphypleona > Dicyrtomidae > Ptenothrix > Ptenothrix huangshanensis. Next base: position 1,960 of record JAAXYX010002369.1, read on the forward strand.
CGCCAGACCATAGCAGAGCATAGAATGACATAGCACAGTATGTATAAATGTAGGACGACATAGCCCAGGAAAGCATACGAAACCAAGTGAAACGTGAATGTAAATAGTGTCCTCCAAATGTGTACTTTTATCTCCCATCTCTCGCTCTTTTCTCTGTCTCCGTTTTCCAAAAAGGAGAAGACACAAGTAGACATAAGCATTGAGCGTAGGTAGGTACCTATGTAGGTAGTAAGTATTTTGTCTTTTTATAAAGAAATGTACACATCAAACATAGCCAAACATTCAACATGGAGCATCCACGGTGCTGAATTGACCTGGACCATTTTAGAATTTAGAACTCGAGCCGGTGGTGCCTGGTGGACAAAGCAAAGTAAAAAGCAAAGCAATGCGAGGCGATGCGATGCTGATGGTGATGGTAGGCAAAGACAAGCTGGTCTAGCTCGTTGAAAAAAATGAAAGTACTTTTTAGATATACAGAATGTTAAGGAAAACACTCGAAGAGTTGGGATGGGGAGAACTGAAAAAGGGAAAAGGCTTTCTTAAGCATAGTTTTCGTATTTTATATGTACATACATTCCTACTGTATTATACCTACCTACCTATGTAGGTTCATAAGCATATGTATGTAAAGGTGAAGCTTAGAGGAAAAATAGGAAAGCTAAGAATCCTCAGAAAGTCCTCTTGACTCTTCTTTTTCTTAACTGCCCGTCTTATGTTGAATATTTTATTGAATCCCATGTGAATATACTTTCTCTTTGGTCCTTTGCTCGCTCATGGTATGGTTCATGCTTCCTTCCCGCACGCTGTGGCTTCGAGAGGCTTTCGACCAAGTCCTGGTCCAAGTCCCCATCTTTCCGCTAGTGCTCACCACCTACGTACATACCTACTATACCTACATCGGTATACGCATCGTGGGCAAGAGACTTTAAAGTCTAATTCTGATGGAAGACACTCACGATCTTCAATTTCACACATACCTACCTTGCTAGATCCTCAACTTTCTTCTTTTCCTACATACTACTTAACCATGCTCGAGTAGATTTGCAACCCAAGACAGTGGCTTGTGCATTACGGAAGCACATCCTCGAGTTACACTGTTTTGTTTCTTAAAAGAGTGAGACTCGTTGGTCAATAAACAATGTGTATGTATGTATGTAGGGAGGTAGGTAGGTACCTTCGTTCATTCAAGACATCCTTGTATTCGTACGATCCTAGTATAATAATAAAAAGCGTATGTACGTCCTTAGTTCCACTGACATGTTCAATTTCAATTATAACTTTAACTCGACTAAATTACATACTTATACAGAAGGAACAAAGACAGGGAAAAGGCAGAGGCAAGGGAAAGGTAACAAGTCTTGCAAGCAGTACACTTCACAGTCAATTACTTTTTTGCTCCTAAACTTTTATTTTATTGCTATTATTTATAAGTTGAAAATGTTGTTTTTAATTAATTTCCAGCAGTCACTCCGAAACTTGTCTAATTTATTTAAGTTCACAACTTACACCAGACTTTTCTTTGGAACAGTTGATTTTTAACTTATTTATTCTTGCAAAGTACCTGATTAGTACGGTGCTACTTCCAACTACTTCTATCTCCATGACCTTATGTATGTATCTACTTTGTTCATTACCTACTTATGTAAGCCAAGTCAATGCGCACACTTCTTACACTTACGACTTGTACATACATATTTAGTAGGATGAATTTCAAACATATTTATTATTTTAAACACGCTTTTAATTTGAATACCACAACTCCCACTGACGATATTCAGTGTGTTGACTTTGCCAGTTGCAAGATTAGGAATCGGAGTAGGAGTTTATGTCTACGGAGAAGATACCTAACAGTTTGTTAATTTATGTCCAAGTCATCATTGAGAAGAGGAATGAAGCGTAAAAGCTCATTCTCTCCTTATTATTGCTCAGATATTGCCGTTCACCGTTTACACTCGAGCGTGGTATGCAATTTTACTGGAGCACCTTCCTCCCTTGGTATTTAGTATGCACCATGGTCCACCTGTACGATGTTCATGTTCATGTGTACCTATATATAGATACTGAATGTGTGAAGTGGGAAGGCGAAGGCGAAGGGAAAGGCGCGTGTACAGGACAAATGAAGGAATTTACTTCAAGTGTAATTGCACAGAATAAATTAGGTTAGAAATGTATAATAATCCCCTGAGAAATTCCATGATGACTTGATGACATGCAAAAGCTTAAATAACTTGTCAATGTTTGAAACTTTATGTGGGCATGGATATGCATGTATAGGCTAGCACCTCACATTTACTTTAAAATCATATAGTGTACGTAGTTATATGGGAACGTAGAACAAAATTCTATTTGTTTGTATAAAGTGATTATATAAATGATGATGACACTGCGACTATATCCGTAGTCCTAGGTAGTTGTCTATATACGGATGCCTAGTGAAGGGACATCGCATAAGATTTCGTTTCACAACTCCTGACCCAAAGCACCTTGTGCATCACACATTCTCATTGCCACACTTAACTCTTCCCAACTCCCAGACCAATATGTAAGTAAGGTACATACAGAAGTTCAACTCTAGTTTTAGTTTGAGTTCTATATACATAGCTTTGACTTGGGCTTTGGCTTTGGCTTTATTAGTCTTCGCCTTGCCCAGCTTGATCTACGGAGCGAGTATAAAGTGTAATAATAGTGGATGGATACACAGCAACTGAATAAATGGGTAAAGATTCACATAATAATAATTCAAAGGTAGAGTCATAAAGCACAAGTTAAATAGGATATGATACTGTTTTCCATCATTTACAATCTTCCTGTAAAACGTGCCATTTAGCTCGAGTATTTGACTTTTGAGACAACTGTTATAGTAAACTCAAACTCCACGTTCCAGTCCAGACCAAACCCGACCATAAGCTCATCGTCAGTTCAGGCATACACAAACTAATGTTCGTACAAGTTGAGAGCAAACTTTAAACCGTAAAATAATTCTCCAGCCGTGGAGAGAAGGAGAGATACATGCAGAAACATCGCTTAACACAAACAGCTACACGGCTAAAGCCATTGCAAATCCACTTGTATTTCTGCTACGCTCTAACTCTCTCCTTCATCCTCCTCCTACACAGTCTCCCGTACCAAACTATACCATACCACATCCACATCTCATGGTCCTGGAGGCTCGAGGTCATTACTATTCTGTTTCTGTTGCTGTTTAGGAACGCAGTTTCAGTTCCAGCTCGACCAGAACCAACAAGCAGGAGAACTGCTCTCCCTCATCCATCCATCTATTCCTTGGGATGGGATGCGATGCGATTCCATCGATGTTAGAGTTAGTTTGAGTCTTGGTCTTGGTACGTAACAAAGTACCTATAGACACACTATGACTACGACTATGACTACGGCCTGGCCTGGTCTGGCCTAGCCTGGCCTGGCCTAGAGAGCGAGAACGAGTGGAGTGGAGGCACACAAGGGAGCTGATTGTCGGGGAAATGAATTCTCCCGGGAAGTAGGAACAAAGAGGCGTTTAATCTCTCGCAGGAGAGCCCACAATCAACATCAACCTAAAATACCAAATACCCAAATACCTCATTTCACTTTTGTTCATGTTCACTCCGTGTAGATTATGGATACATACAACATTTAGCAGTTGTGCTCTTGCGAACATATCTGCAATATGAAAGCATTGCATTATGGTACCTGGGAGGAAACCATCTGTAGAATCAGGATGTGGAATAGGATCGTAGTACTTACGATTAGGAAGGGAGATACATACACACATACACTTATGCATTGAGGTTGGGTCTGGTCGTCTGGCATGTCTAGCTACTTACTTTGGCTTTATCCCTATCTATTATTGCTCAGATTATATGAACTTGAGAAGCTCAAGAATGAGAGTAAACACAAACGCTTGACTCCGAATCTCCGAAGATTATCCTTCACCCCACATTTCCACAATCCATATATGTATGTAGGACGAAGCACACACGATCTTCTCTGTTGTTTGTTAACTGACTCTGACAATGTGAAAGTGTACAAATACCTACATACGTAAGCATGTAGGTAGCATAAGTTTACCCCATGATATCGTTCTTGCCCCGAAAATATCAACATACCTAGCAATAGAAACGAGGTACATATCAAAACGACTGATCGTGAGTGCACTTGACAAGCAAGCAACAGCGTGAAATAGCGAGCGGAGCCGGGGTCAGAATCGAAGTCACAGTCCACAGTCCAGAGATAGCATGGACCATTAAGGAAACAAGGATGGCACTACATCGAATAACGAGAAGAGGCTGGAACGATCTGCAGGACGTAAATGATCAAGATTATAAAGTAGCGGACAAATATTTGCTCTTTGGCTTAGCTAATTCTTTTGTGCCGACTCTGATAACTAGTACACATGCATCGAGCTCAACGAGCTAATAGTTGCCCGACTATGTATGTCTTTTAACATTTCATCTGCTCCTCGCAGCTCTCATCCTTGTTGCGGGATTAATGAGGATATCTGTCTGTATAATCTTGTGCTCGGGTTCTCTCCGAGTATCTCTGTGTTGTGTTGGAATGTGGGTTCTACAGTGGAGAGAGACAAAAACCGGTGATAAAAGCTCACACTGTCCTTACTTTTGAGCTTCGTTGACAAGATCACTCCAGGCTAGCTGCATGGCATGCAGTGTGTCCTAAAAACGAAAATTAAAGCTGAAATTAAGGTGTAGAGACACGAAGCTAAACGAGAATAATTCAAGGGTCATACTGTATTCTTACGAATTTAGATAGCAATTAGCTACTATTACAGATAAAATGAGTACCCAAGTCGGATCTACTAGATTCGGCAATAAAATTCGGTAATCAAGAGACATACCTGTAGTACCTGAGTAGATTTGTTGCAGTAGTTACTTATTACTCCTCTAGTCAAAGGTATTTGAGCACAGTTCAGAAGTATAGGTCCAGAAGTCAAGAGGTAATAAGACTGAATGTAACGTAATGCAATGTAATTCGATCTAAGAATCGACGCTGGACACGAGCACAAGAGTCGTTGTTGTTTGGAACATACGTTAACTATCAAGTTGCAGTTTCTGTTTAGTACTTATGCCTATAGTACCGGTAAATGTAAATGGAATTCTTTAACTGGCATTCTAGACGTTTCATTTCTTCTTCGTTGAATATTTTCGCGAATTCTAAATTGAGTTGGAAAGAAGGTCAGCATGATTGTACAATGTAAGTGGTTAACTGCATGGTGCCGTCATCGAAACAGTGTGCAGTTGTTAGACAAGTTTGGAAAGGTAGGTACTTACGTACGTACGAATCATCATTTATTAAGGTGTGCTCCCCCTTTTGTAAAAGTCTTTCTCTTCGTTGGTGATGTGCTCCATTGAATTACCCACACTAACTTAACTAGGTAATTCTTGTCGCTGACTGTGTAAATGTAATCCTTCAGACATTAAGTATGAATGAAGATCCGTGAGTGAGAACATGTGCTTGAGTATCTTAAAAGTCTTTTTTACAATCCTGCTCTATGTGTATCCTACATGGTTGGCTTCCGTCTATCTGTAGTTATATGATAAAAAAAGCGGTGTTTGTGTTGTAGTTCTACTTGTAAAAGTTTGAAAGTACCTAACAAACACTGGATAGTATAGAGGTGCACACTTTATTACGTACGAAGGTATCTATCCACCTACATCGGTGGAATGGAAACGTTAGAGTTGGAACGTTAGAGTTAAAGTTGGAATTGGGTAGTCTTTCTATTCGATGTACATCTTGTATAAGTTAACCTGACAACTCACGATTAGCTGACTGACTATGAGAAAAGAGACTGCTATTAAAGCTGAACGCGGAACTTGAAGACGTGTGACTGCGAAAACGAAGACGAAGACGAAAGCTGAAGACGTCTGAAGGAAGCGTGTCCCGGGTTCCAGATCTAATTGTGAGAGTATGCCTGTCTGGATTAGGAAAAAAGCTCACTGATATCTGCTAAGTTACAACTGAATACACTGCTCCAATAGTCCACTGTTCCTCCAAGTTCCAAGTCATAGTCATAGTCTTGTTCAACTACATACATAATAGAAGCACCAAAAACTGAAAAGACTGACAAGTGAGAAGATAAACATGTAGATTGCAGACGTAGACATCGGTGGACGTACCTAGCAGTAGTTTTCTTGCTTGCACAATAACATCAAACATGCAGACGCAGCACCGGTACCGTCAACTGTTCACATGTATCTTTTAAATGTTCTTCAAAGCGGGATGCCCGGACGTCATATTATGTAGATGTGTAGATTTTCCGCAGCCAAGAGTAACCGTATAACAGTAACAGTAGAGCAGTCAAGCAAGACACTTCAAAGAAGTTGAAGAATTCTTGTAAAATCTTGTAATCTTCTCCTACTTAAGTGTATTTACTTCAAGGAGTTTACCTGAGCACTTCCTAATTGAAAAAATAAGCTCTCATTTCTTCTCACATAGAACCACGATACAAATACAACACATAATGTAACATGGCATGGTTACTATACCTCCCGCAGACTAATAGTATTTCAGAACCGAGAGTCTAGAGCCTAGAGACTAGGCTCCTTTCTTAAAAACGTTCTTCTGTAATAGTTACACTATTCACCGACTACTGACAGTCTGCCATTCTTCACTCTTTGAGACATTCTCATCTATTTTTTACTTGAACACTTAAATCTCCTGGTCTGGTCTTGGCCCTCTTCCTGGTCTTCGTTCCTACAACATTTAACCAACATTTAATACAGTTATGGCTTGATCTTATTGTAATTACATATTGAAAAATGAGGAAATTAACGCCGTCCAATTATCGATTCACATCCTACATATATGCTCAAGGCTAAAATTGCATTTCACGATTGCTTAGTTTTCCTCACGCCATTCGCATTTTCTTAGATTCTGCCTCCGCACAATAATAATGCCGTTATCAAGACGTAGATGATGATGGCGATGACGGGATGACGATACGTTAACGCTGTATACCGTGAGAATCTATATGTGCTTTTCTGTCATTATTCATTTAACCAATTAATTAAGTTTCTGCGAATTTTCCTCCTCCCTTCAGACGGCTACGACTAGACGGTGATGGCGACGACGAATTCCACGGAGATGGTTCTTTCATAGGAACTTTCATTCCCGGGTAGGTGTAGAGAGACGGCATTTGTGCTGCATGGTAATATAATATAATGCCAGTAACGGNTACGACTAGACGGTGATGGCGACGACGAATTCCACGGAGATGGTTCTTTCATAGGAACTTTCATTCCCGGGTAGGTGTAGAGAGACGGCATTTGTGCTGCATGGTAATATAATATAATGCCAGTAACGGCATCGGCTAACTAGGAACTGCTTTAAGACCAAAGAGCCACGTGTTTTCTTAATTTGCAAAACTGCGGCAACTTGTGGTCACATAAATTACCGAAGACGCTCCCACCTAATAAAAATAAAGTTTTCTCAAGTGGATGTGCATATATCCAGATCGCTGAATCTCTGGTTTTTCTCCTTTTTGTTCTTCGTTTTCTCTACCAATTTGCTTGTTCTTGTTCTGCCTGCGACCACTTTTACCATATACCACACCACCACTACCACTACTTCCATTCCTACTTCCACTTGTGCTGCTTCCGTCTGCACAGAATTCCAATTTATTTTAAAAACTCATTATTTTCTTGTTGTTTTTAGTCTGACGTAAATGCTACATGAGAAAAGTGCTCCAAGTTTCAAGAAAATAAAATATAATGAAATGTAAACCTTAGTTAGGTCATGGGTAGGTACGTTGTACGTACGTTTTATGGACGTAGATACGACGATAGGTATGTATATACAATTATCCACAATGTTGAATGTTGAATCCAGAACATGAGGCAAAAGGAATGAGGAATGCCATTGCCGTCGCCAGTGGCATCAACCACGAGTAAATATGGAATTGAAAGTTTGTGTGGTAAAGTCGGAGCGGGAGTAAGCAGCAGATAGATGTATTCGTACCTATTATTATTATTCGTATTTACTGCGTAATAAATTGTAAAAATACTTCATTTCGTGATTTAAAGAAAACAGCCGTAAGTTTGATCTTGATATTCTTGTCGTTAGGAATGCATTTGTGAGATAATTATGATTCCTTTTCCCTTTTCTGTCATCTGTAGTTTGTTTAAACTAGTCAGTATCTGTCATTTGCACTAGGACAGTATGTGTTTATCGGTGGATGGAATGGGTTTTTGTGTTTTAACCGTTAGGTTGGATTGATTTTCAGATATTTATCTTAGTCTTGTATCTGTCTACTAGTGTCTACTAAAGTTCATGATTTATTGGTGGTGTTAGGTGTAAAGTTTCCAAGACAGGAAAAAGGTACCGTTTACTGTTTTCACAATTTTTATGTGTGAATAATTGATTGAGACCGACGAAGTATAATTTAGGTGCGATGTATTATACATATTTGTAAGAAAACAAAGCAATGAAGTTGAGATTATTTGTGACTGTCTTATTTCGAAGATATATTTGGTGCAGATTCACTAGCTAAAATGTGAAGAAATTTAATCCAGGAATGTTCGTAACGGATGTGCTCGAGCACTTGCTAGCGATGCTGATGGTGATGGTAACGGCGAAATTAGACGAAGAACTAGAGCCAACTTTTGAGAGTGACTAATGATTATCATGGACAATTTACAGCAGGTCAGGTCTTCATTTTCATAATTAGACGTTCCATCATCGTCACCCTGTTAATCCTCTCAGTAATATGTGCTCGAAGTTGGGAGTAAAAGTGTTTTCTGTATCCTTCTTTTTCATCACAGTTGGGGTTCGTTCGTTCATGATGGGAAATGTACTCCAAAAGCAGACCGATGCAGAATCCGAAGAGTTGCTTTTATTTACACAACGTTGCGTTACGGCAAACGAAGGATGTTAAGTTTTAGCTAGAGCTGAAGCAAGCGAAGTGCAAGTCATGCCGTGAAGCGTGATCATAATTTGTAGTTGTAATCTTCATTAGTAAAGAAAGAGGAGAGGTTTGGAGATAGTGAAGAAATGATAAATAGAACGTTGGTTCGATTTGGGAGAGTAATTGAAAGGTGACAGGTGGAACTGGAGCGGTTGTCATTGCATTGTCGTTGTCGTTACAAGGCTTCAATTATGCACTAGGAGTGAGTTAATGATGGGTCTCTACTTGATATTTGTTTTGTACATAGTTTACTGTCGGGAGTTAATCCTATAACTTATCTAGCACAACGGCAACTGTAGCTGTCACTTCGATTCCAGTTTCCACGTAGGTACGTACGGAATGAAAAATACCCGAATTAGTTGAGCATTAATAGTTACCTACGTGATAAGCTTTGCCAAGTAAGTTGGGAGTTGAAGCTTAGGTACTTCTTAAGAATCCGGATACGCTGCGTAGGTAGTTTCTATATTTTCTATATTGCACCCAAAGTGTTCGTGAGTGTATTATATAACGTCTAAAATATAAAATAAAAAGGATTTTAGTTGATCGTTATTCATCGGCTGTATTTAGTTTAAGTTTAGCTAACCCATACCTCCTGGAGTAAATAAATGGGCCTAACAAAGTGGGTTGAGGATGACAGCTAGAACACATAGACAGCCCCATCGATACTCCATGCTCTCTTGGCTGATGGTTAAGGAATGTATGATTATTGCATTACTGCCGTGTTTTACTGTCTTTATACGTGTCAGTGTGGAGCAACATGAGGAAAAATTTAGCTGTCCGGGAAAGAGAAGATATGTATGTCGTTAATGTGAGGGTAACTCTCTCGGTCTGGTACTCGTTCTCGTACTCGTACTAGCACTGGTGATCTTGAGAGAAGATAAATAAAATCTGTACGGTGTTAAATGTGCGAGCACGGAGCAATCCGCCTCCTCTCGTACAGGTCTTCGTTCTACAGATACCATATTCGTCTGTCCGTCTCGTGTCTATATCCGTATTCGTTTTCCTATTTGGCGTTTGGATTTTGGATTCCTATTTGTATTCGTATCCCCCTGCCTAGGTAGGTGTAGGTAGGTATGGTTAGGGTTACATTTGATATGGTTGATAGTAGGGTGCGGTATGCAGTTGCACTGTGTGCACTGTTTCATGCAAGTAGTTTTTACACGAGGTTTTTGGCACAGGATTTTCTAGGATTTCGCCTGACTTACCCACCAGGAGTGTGAGTCTATAGTCTGTGTAGGCTCCTGATCCGGGTTCTGATTCCATGTATAGATTTATATATATGTAGCTATGTGGCTATATAGACATGCCTGGTTCATCTGGTGCAGTCTTTCCATGTGTGAAGAACTCACGCTTACATCTTTCACTTGGTTCCATCTCATCTCATCATGGTTGTAGGATGGTGTGTGTGTCTTATCTACTTCAAGTATTATCCACATCCACATCCACCATAATAGATACGTCTAGATATGGTCATATACCTAAATAATATAGATGAAGACTAGAACATGTGTGGAGGTTCATGTATCACTTTTTATGATCATACAGTCTGAGGTTTTACCTGACACATGCATTTCAAATCCACATAATCCTTAAAATCCATGTTCTACGACGTGTGACCATCTATTGTGGTTGTCACCTCCGATTTCCACATGATACTCACATGTTACTTAAGTAAGGATCTTGGATCGCACGAGTAACAATCTCTTCTTGTCCCTTACCTTATCGTCATCATCATCACCATCATCATCATCATCCCACACTGTTGGATTCTCGTTTCCAGTATACCCAGCCGTAGTACATTGCAGTGAGATAGAAAACTATTAAAATCAACTTAGCACCCTGAACATAACATAACGTAACATTCTTAGTTTCGTCTTCCCCATCGCCAATTCTTGTTCAATTAATCCCCATTTTTTATCGATTACTTGTACTTGCCATGTCTTTCGCCATCTGTATTTACGACTCTATTAAGCGTGTAATTGTAACATTTGGTATATTTTATTTTTATAGCTGAGAGTAGAATAGACTTTGTCAATTTAATGCAACAGGCGAGGCGAAGGAATGTAAATTGAAACTTAATGGCTAATGGGTTTGGGGGGATCTACGAAATGGTGTTATTAGACTCTGAATCCTCACTTGAAATAATCTTATCTTTAATTGGTATTGTTAACACAAATCTAGCTTTTTAGTCATGGACTTTTAGTCTGCTAAAGTTCAGCTCCTGGATAAACTACCTATCTATATGTGCATAAGTAGGTATAATCAGTAGAATGCCTATATCTACAGATAATGTGTAAGACGCAAACGAGGATCATTTTATTTTGTAATTGAACATTCAGAATCAGAGTGTTCATATATACACGGTCCTTTTAGACTGACATTTCGGTGTTTGAATAAAAATACCGAAAGTGTGCTGTAAGACATTTATGTTGGAAGAACTGAGCTAAATAGAATTTGGATTAGAATGTAACTGTGCTTATAGTTCGTATATATATACAAATGCGGGGTCTAAAAAGCAGTTGGTAGTTATGCTTATCCTGTATGCATACCTATTATATTGGCCCGGTAGTAGAAGTAGATTCTAGTACTCCAGTAGTGATTCTGACAGTTAATAATTATATAACCCTTGGAGGCTGTGGAGTAATTTTCATTTGTAATAATAAGAGCTGTGCTGAGGATCATAATCGTATATTTATGAGGAGGACAAGTAACCCTTATTGTTAGTAGTAACGACGACATGATGTGCCAGAACGAAAAATAAAAGGTAATTTTTTTCTCTCTCCGATTGCACAGCACCGCACCATCACATAATATGAGATAGTCAACGACGCGGAGTCGGAGCTGGAACAGGAACGGTAACGTTAGTGGGAGTATATTTTACGAGATACCCACTACGAGACTACGACCGAGTTCAGTCCCTTAAACTTGTTAAAGCGCGTACATCCGAAGTTGTTACCCTCATAACGGTAACGGTACATATAAAGAGTTTCACGGTTCAGTTTGACTCAAGTTATTATAAAGTTGGAGGAGTTTGCGGAGCCTCTGGAGGAAATCCGCAAGTGGGACACGTAATGCAGTGGGAACAGAATGTTGCCCATTTTTGCCAGAACCAGAAGTAGGACCAGAACAAGAACAAGAGCCAGTGTCGCCGAATGATTACAGTTTGCCCATGTATATGTGGAGGTGGGTAGGTGTAGGTGGAATAGAATCACGTTGAGTTCCATATATAGCTCATCTTGTACCATTTCAACGAAGCTTAAAGACAAGGAACGAAACCATAGTTGGAGTCATATGTGTGCTCTGAGTTCCGTTCCGTTCAGTTCAGTTCAGTGTTCATCAGCAAGAATAGTTATAGTGTGATATAAGAGTAGAAAGTATGACGATAACGATCAAATGCTTCAAGTCCAACTATAAGCTATGATGTGCGGTATGATCCTCCGTGGTACAGTTTCACTATTGAAACATGAGCTAAGAGCAACCCTTTCTACAGCCACAGACGACCATGCCATACCGTACGTTCATTCCGTACGTGAGTATGTGCGTTGGTTATTATGTCATACTCGTAGGTAACTTTTGGGTGGGCTGATAGGATGTGATGATAGGCGCGGTAGAGTGTAGAATGCATCTTTGTAACGGCTGTACACGCATAAAGTTTTGCCGTTGCCGTAAGAATAAGAGCCGTTGCGAAGATGACAATAATCCTGTAATAGCCTCATTGTCGAGAACGTTGTCGCCTCTTTCATGAAATGATTAAGGGCGGAATGATGACAATAGGAAACGAAAGAGGCTTTTTCCTCCTTCTTTCCTCCAAAAGCAAAAGATTTCTTTTCCTCAACTCAACTCAGCTCAAACTCAACTCACTCGTTCTTATTCTTCTTCCTTTCTTTTTTCCCCATCCCTTTCTTTCTCCTTCTCTCGCTCTCGCTCCCTCTCCCCACATCTCGTCTCTCAAAGTGAAGTGGCAGTATTATTACCACTACCACTACCTCACCGACCGTCATTGCATCAGTTGGATCCGAGATTGTGTGTCGTCCTCGTGTGTATGTGGCTTCTATTTTATATTTACTGTATTGCTGTATGTAGAGAGAGCGATTTCGATGCCGATTCAGATTCCCAACTTCTGCTATTGTACACAGGCAGAATCGCAGGCCATGGCACTGTTCGACTTAAAAGTCTTGTGACTGTAGAGCAGCTTAGATCAGAGCAAAATACGAAGCCATGACATGTATGTAGTTCCGTGTCTTGCCTTGCCGTACCGTGTCTTGCCTTGCCGTACCGTGTCTTGCCTTGCCGTACCGTGCCTTGCCATGACCATGGCGATGTGTCCATGGCCCTGGCCATAACATGTACAATATACAGTACAGGAAGCGATAGAAGAATATTTCCACAAAACTTCAGTGTGCTTAAATCATACAAAATATTGTGAATGGGCACAAAGGAAAAGAATGAATGTCCACTTACTTACAATACAATAAAATTCTTTTTATTTTTTCGTCGAGTTCAGTTATCAAACAGACTGGGAGAATCGAAATAGAATACCTACCTAGATTGTGTGCAATCCTCATCGTAGTGGTCGTGGCCATGACTACGTCTATGTCCACTGTTCCTTTCTTTCGCAATAAAATCACTTTATGTATGTAATAAAAACAGCATTGTATCTTGCCTTTTGCTATTCTGTCTACTCCCATCTCCAGCTCGATTCACTCTGCCGTCTAGTCTGTATACTTCAAGTGGAGATGATCAATACCTTATTTCCTCCATTCAATTTCATTTTATTTTAATTCAAAATCCATTTTCAAGTCGGTGGAGAAATCTTCCCTGAAATAATAAATTCCAATAGCTCTATACTTCGTGCGTATTCAGGAAAAGGGTTTTGTCGTATAGCTTCGATTTTGTTGTATGCATCATTTATGAATCTTTATAAGTGATTTGGGGGAAGACAGTCTCTTTAACTTTTTTTGAATGCAATAACAATTTGTAAGATGGAAAGTGAAACAGGGGGAAAACAAAGAGTAGGTACCTATAATACAATACAAAAACAACAAGGAGGGAGAGCATACCTATGTACATGTACCAATGTGCGTTGGTTGTATATCATTTGCGGTGGTCGTGGTCGTGGTCGAGGTTTCGTGGTCATTACAAATCGCCCCCTAAATTTTGTCTCCCACACAGTCGGTCGAAGTGATAGTTGGTATGTAGTTATAGATATATAGTTATAACATATATGCCTACATAAGTCCCTTGAAGCTCCATATGCACTCTTGCGCGCAGTAAGAGGATATAAGGCAAGATTATGCAAAATCAGATCCCTCCAAGCGAAGGCGGAAGCCAAGGTGGTGCGTAAAGGTAAATGGTGAGTGCTCAGCTTTCACGTGTAATTTGAATAATGTTATTCAGATGAGCGCTGAAGAGAGTAAGAAATGCTAAGAATGTACATCATGAAAGCCGTGACGAGAGTAGAAATTTTAATACATGAAAGCTCTGATTTATGCTGTCTATAACTTGCTACATGGTCGTGTCGGGCTATATTATTAATACCTAAATAAACTCTATTTTACTTGTAGCACACACATATATACAAGGGTTGTGGGTGCTCACGTATTGGTGTTGGTATTTCATATAAAAAAAAGCTACTGGATTTTGGAAGTAATGTTATAGAAGATAGGCTCCTGTCTGAATGCACTTGATAAGATACCTATACATACATAGAGAAGATTCCCATTATAGTATATACGTGTGTTAGGTTCATACTACCTACATACATATTCTTACAAGATGGTTGACGGAATTCTGATTGTGATTTTGATCTGCTTCTTTTTCTTTCTTCAGGGTTGGATGGACTGAAAGATGTTCGTTTGGAAGGACCAGGTTACGTTCGAAGGGGAGAGACGGTCACACTCTCATGTAAATATGACATGGAACGGGACACACTGTATGCCCTCAAATGGTTCAAATGGTACCGGAATACTTTTCAAGAATTCTACCGTTACGTCCCCAAAGAAGTTCCCCCCACCCAGGTGTTTCCTCTCCAAGGAATTAATGTTGATGTGAGTTAAATTTTTGAGCATCTTTGAACATTTTAAAAACTGTTTGTGTATATATAGCTTTTATAATAAGGCGAAAATATTTCATTGCCTGATCATAATGTGAACGTGGAGTTGCGAGTAATCGTATTACACACAGATACACAGCACACTTTGGCTAGATTACCGTCAGATACCCATGCTTGATGTTTAGTGCTCTTAAACCCCAGGTTGGGTTTTTTACGATAGGCTTTTATTTATTTATTTTTTGCGGTTGTGGTGCTGATACTGATACTGATACTGCTGTTAGATCTGGATCTGGTTCTAGCACTCCTGCTCGTGGTCGTGGTAGAACTGGTGCTGGTGCTGGTACTGGTTTACTATCATATACATATATGTACAAGTGATAATAGAACAATTTGTGTTGGAATTGAGGTAAAAGATGTATGTAGGTGTACAGTATACTTTTGGATGTACATTTTCCACTGCCATTATTATAGATAGACTCATATATAATAATACTATCCTTGTGCACACCCAATAGTGAATAGTAAATAAAAGGAAATCATGCTGTAATGGAATACACTAGCTGTAAAGATTTTCCAGCAACCCGGAACTTATTTATACGGCACTTCCCTCAGACGAATATATATATTTTTCTCGGTTCTCCCTCCGTTCTTACGTTTCATTCACCTCTTTTACATTTTTCAAGCTGAAATGACTTTGTCATCTTGGCTTATTTAAGAGGAGGCGTCTGTATGTGTGCATGAAGTACACGACACATTCACTCCCTGCCTACCTTGTTCTTATTCTTCTTCATCTTCGTCCTTGTGGTTGTTCCTTGTATCATACGTTTCCCTGCCCTTCATAGCTCTATCGGTATCAGTCTCGAGTCTATTCTGTGATATGGAATGGGG
>JAAXYX010002370.1:0-17809 GCA_036851915.1 Ptenothrix huangshanensis
AACATAAAAGCACCTAGTGTAAGCACATATTAGAAATTATGTGTTTTAAGGAATCCTTAGAACAGGCGGAAATGTTGATTTTAACATTTTATTACAAATAAACCAAGTCTTCTTGTTTAATAGTTTGTAAGTCATTACTTTGTCCCTTGATAATTAAGAACCTCGTAACTGGGTTTAAGAAGTCTGTAGAATCTTACTGAGTGTTGAGACGGCTTGAAAGATCAACATGAATTTTTAAAACTTTCATCAGTAGTCATTCAATTCTGTAGCTAAATTTAAATCAAGAATGCATTTCCAAGTTTGAAGAGTCGTATTCACATGTTACACTTTTACACCAAATTGGAACATAAACGGCTTCACAGATTCACAGCTCTTTAAAGTTAAGGTGTAGAAAAAAATGCTCGTGACAGTGCCAACATCAATCAAGGGAGGCATGTCGGTAATTTAAACCACCATACATTGTTATTACTCTGCTTCACGTTGAATTCATGAACTGCGTTGAAAGCTCATACAGATACAAGTGTTTACGATTTAATTAAGGTTCAAACAGATGCTCGTGCTTCGTCTATGTCAATGCCGTTATACCTGATTGGCTCTAAAACTTTTGGTTTTGATTTTTGCTACAAGCGCATTGAAATAGTTACCTAAACTGTATAAAGAGAAAGGAAGTGCTTGTTATGTATGTGTTAAGTTGTCTGGTGAGCTGAAGACGAGAGTGACCGAATTGTTGTTTTAGCTGTGACGTTGTATGTACATACCTACGTAGGATCAAAACTGGATTGGACTACTACGATTGGATTGAACTTGGACTTTGGTTAGCCATTTAATTCATGCACCCTCTCATTTTTTCGTTTCCATTAAATCAAATAATGAGACAGAAGCTGAGCTAAAGCTGACAAACTACTCACAATCATTCCGCTCATTCACTCCACAAATTATTCTACAGTTCTACACGGTCACGTTCGAGCGTTTTACAACGCTATTATAATATGTATTATGACATGACATGCAATGAAATAAAAGAGGGACCCCGTCCTGGCCTGCTAGTCTAGTCTAGTCTACTAGTAACGAGTGCGAGTGGAAGTTGTCTCAGCTTATATGTAGAAGCTTTCTTTTTTACTTACTATTAACTGTTCACGGCAGTTAGTGACAGTAAAGGTGGCTGCTCTGACGATGAGTCCATGTCGATCTCGCTATCAATAATCAAATACAGCAATAATGATACAAGATGCACACATGTCAAAACGAAAGAGTAAAACATTTCTAATCGGAAACTTGCCGCTCATGTCAATGTCAGCTCATTGTTTCTCCACGGAGAGGTAGGTAGGTACTCTCTAAAGTCAAAGTCAATAGCAAAAGTCAATCTATTACAATCGCATACGACATCCAGTTAAGTTAATATTAATAATATATTGTAGTCAACCTACCCTACCTGTATCTTCACTAGAGACAGCATCTCCTGTAAACAGTAACTCTGTGTGAATTAGAAATGTTTTAAGATATACGATGAAATACGGGATCTAACTAAACTTATTGATAGTCCTACCCCTCGTTTCTTTCCCCAGTCATAAAATTAAAGATGATGTGGTTGATAATAGAATCATTTAGAGAGATGGAATAGACTAAACGAACTGTAGTTCGACTAAGTCAAAGTCTTGAGTTATTGATACCCTCCCATCAATTTAAATCGAAATTCAATCCATCACGTCCATTAGATCCAGAGTAGCAGCATAATCATACGTGTAGAAATTTAGCGTGCAGCTTTTTGGTCTTTTACTATCTTCAGCCTTAGCTTCCAATTTGGCTCAGCTCACCTTCAAAAATTGTGATGTCACATATCATCAGACCGCATCAGATTATTAGACGGACTGCTTGAACTTCAGTTGCAATTGCAAGTGCTGCTGCCATTGCTATGCTATAATGTTACTAAAGTAGTCTTCGCATTAATGCTCCGATTCGACTTTGACTCCTGTACTATATGCTACCCTACAGACGTACATAATTTATATGCAAGTGTGTAAATTACATATCGTTGCAAACAAGTGTAATGGCATAGGAAATGGGAGTATGGGAGTGATGGGAAAGTAAATAAAAGACGGAGCCCAAAGAGAAACAGATACTAATTCATATATAATCTCTCTTCGGTTCCTCTCTCGTTGAGTGGATGTGGCTAGCGACTCGGTTTTGTGACTGTGTCTGCTGTAGATTGGTTGAGAAAGCATAATAATAAAGCATTCCAAAATTTGCATTATCTTTTGACAGTTGCTGAGTTCTTCCTTCCAATATCAATTCGAATCCAAGTGGAAGTGCTAATGGATAGGCACATACTTCCCTCCATATAGACGACGAGAGACGAACAAATATTGACGATTTTTTAACAAGGTGCTGTCACATGTTGAAATACCTTGATTTCATTTCTTCGTCTTCCGTTAACATCACTTTGGTTTTGAGTCTTCAGTTGTCTTAGGCTTCGGCTTTGGGTTACCTCTTGGGTGTATCGTGGGTCGTGGATGGTGGATTGGAGAGAGGCACACGTTCTCATCAACCCATCTGTGCTTGAGTTATATTGTAGTTGTCGTGGTATTCAAATTCAAGTTAACTAAGCCAAAGCCAAGGAAGGAAGAACTGCAGAACAAGAAAAAGGAGTAGCAGTGTGTGCCAGAAGTGAAAGACATTCTTTCTGTTTCCCCAATCTTCAAAGTCTCTGTGTTGTGGCGGAAGTACACAGTTCAATCCAAATGCTGGTCCTTCAGTGTCTGCACACAGAAAATCCCTCCAGTATTTTCAGTAAAATAGAAGAAAAATCATTCTAGTCGTTTAAAGTAGTACACAATCACAATCACTATTATCACAAAGTTATAGATGCCCTAAGTTATTAGTTAAAGTGAAAACACGAAAATTTCACCATCAATCGAAATTCTAGTGGAGAACTGATTTGCATTTTCTTCCATACCCAGCAATACATACGTAGTCCTATAGTGCTCCATATAAAACAGAAATGACATTTCTACGGAGCGTATCTGCGGTGCACTTGGCAGGTTTGTCTTTTATAATTTAAATTAATAAAATGATTGGAATCGGAATCATAGTCGTGTAGTTTGCAAATTAAAAAGAGATTATCAAACTTTATCTTATTTACTCACACCTGCGGTAATCGGCATACAAGTGTTTAATTATATATATACCTATAGTTGCAAACTTGTACGCATTGTAAAGGTGGTTGTGATTTGTCACCGACTGTTGGTATTTATGTACGTACGTCCTTCTTATTTCGAGACAATGCAGTGGGTTACTAATAACTAAAAACTTTCCGCAATTTTAGCCTGGCGCAGATAACACTTGAGAAACATACTGTGCATATTAAAGGTAGTAATTATTAGTAGGTATAGTTGATACTCTTGATAGTAACGATGTAGCGGATGTACCTACTAGTTTTAATATTAGTTACTGGTACTTCTTTTTTTACTTTAGTTGCTTCCCATTCAAATCATATTATTTCGAAAAGGGGAATACGTCTTTGTGACGCAACTATTTCAATTCATATGATTTGAAACACATGTTCTCTAGCTCCTCAATTTCAGTCGCTTAGATCTTATCTTGAGAAATTTAAAACCAAATCACCAGCACAGCACCCAATGTAGCACCCATCTTCAACTCTTATTTTGCTCGTCGAATACAATTTTTGTTTTCGGTCTCTCTGCGTGTCATATACATAATGTGCGAGAGAATGCGTCTTTCTCTTTGTCTTGCTGGCTTTGCGACGGGGTCGGTGCGTCGGCTTGATATGATTTCAGCTTTTCAGCTTTGACGTTGATGTTGACGTTGACACTATACTCTAATAAAGCTGACGAAGCCAAACTCCAAGATTCTTGCTTAAATTGCTTTCGACTAGAATCTATTCTATTTCCATTGCTTATTGCTTTTTTCTAAACTACCTACTCATAAAACGATATGAACTATGGTTTTTGACTGTAAATTCTTTGAACTACTATAAACTATCATAAATACAAGCAAATGTAAAACTGTAAGACTTCTTTTCCTTTTCGTTGCTTTCAGTATTTAAACATTTTTTTACTTTGCTTCAAGAATTGAAACGACTGTCATGATATAACCCTTAGCAGCAACAGACCTACTCCTAGCAATATAAAACACTTCGTTCGATACGGAAAGATAATAGAGGAAGGGGAGGATAAAGTAATGCAAAATTTATAGAAAAAACAATTCGAGATACTGAATGAGTATCGGGAGATATGAATCAAAGTATCAGTCCGTAATTTATACTCATTATCCATATTATCCTCATTCTCGCCGACGACATTACACCGGCACTGCCACTACGGTATAAATACATAATTATATGTATGTATAGTGAGTCTCTTCAAATAGAAAAAAGTACTTGTGAAATAAAAATAAAGCTGCGGTCTGAGGATGAGGACAACTAGACAAATAGTCAGACCTCATGTTCAACTTCACATGGCAAGATCAAGACGACCCTGATCTTAACACTTTTAGCCTAGTCTATCTTTTCCCATTACAAATCATTCGTGGCAGTTATCAAAATGCGTGAAATGAATGACATGGAAATGTGCCAGTGGATAATATACGCATGCAGCACTCATCGTCATTTACG
This sequence comes from Ptenothrix huangshanensis, assembly GCA_036851915.1. Taxonomy (NCBI): domain Eukaryota; kingdom Metazoa; phylum Arthropoda; class Collembola; order Symphypleona; family Dicyrtomidae; genus Ptenothrix; species Ptenothrix huangshanensis. The sequence goes on from JAAXYX010002370.1 coordinate 4,631, forward strand.
ATTGCAAATGTACACTGTAAAAACGCGAGCTTAAATGTCTATAATGAAGTAAAAGTCATCTGAATAGGTACAAATCTTCAAAATGTACGTTTCACTAGTGTCAATTTACATCTACGACTTTAAAGCATCTTGTGACTCAAACTTTGCAGGAAATACTTCCAAGACATTAGTCTTAAGGAAATTCACAATCATCTATTCCACTGAATCCTTCTGAATGCCACAGAGATACTATTTTTTTAAGTGCATATACGCAATTTGCGATCGAAATACATAATCATTTGGGATAGCAAACTTGAAACCATTAAACCGCTGCACTGACGCACTTACATCCGATCCAAAATCCGAAAGATAGACCGGCAATAAAGACAGCCAACAACCGAGAACGACAAGAAAACGAGACAAGCCAAAATGAGATTAGCATATAATCTCTGAGCCCACATGCCAAATAGAATCCTCTCAATGATAATCACAATCACGCGCATCAATCCTCACCTAGAAAAACGCTGAAATTATTTTAAAAACATAACAAAAATTACAAGAAATAGGAACAATTGGATAGGAGCAAGTGTAAAGCTTAATAAAATATAATAAAACTCTCTCTTTTTTTGTCTGTATGTGTGCACAAAATAGATTTCTAGAATATAAGAAAAAACTGTACCAAGTGCCGAAGCACCCGCTGTAAATATATATATATATATATATATAATATATATCTACAAGAAATAATAAATTACGTATGCTCACTTAATTGTATGAATTATTTGCAGCACTATGGACAGCAATTGCAGTTAGTTCAGTTATAGGACGAATCATTGAACATGAACCAGAAGTAATTGACACAAATCCAAGTTTAAATAAAGAGCAAATGAAGGAATGGAATCAGGAATTTTATGGAACATCCAAATTAATGACACCTTCTGAATTGGAGCAGTTAAGCGAGAATCCATACTTTCTTGTGGAGTCACCGCTTTATCGAACTAATCGGAGAATGAGTCAATTTGCAGCTGGTTTTGAGTCGTCGTCGTACCAAAATTACCATTCTGGAGGTAGTAGCACAAGTGGGGGTGGAGGTGTTTCGTCCGGCTCGAATTCAAGAACTAATACACGGCACTATGATGTCACTTCCGTTAATTTGCCATATGCTGGAAAAAGACCGCTGGTCAAACAAGAAAATCTAGAATGGATGCTTCAAAACATTTTCATGTATCCCCGGAGTCATGCTACTAACGAAACTGCCAAAGAATATGTCAAAAAATATATTTCCGACAGTTTTCAGTACACTAGTGGACTTTATACCGTCATTCAACATTTTGAACCTATGCAATTTTTAAACATTGTAAGTCATTAATGCATGTTCGGCTTTCAGTTTCTGTCAAAATTATCCATATGCTGGTATTTATGTAAAATTTAATTGATCTTATTCCTAACCTGGAAAGTATGAAAACGGTCATGTACCATCGGGAGCAAACGTGATTGGGGTGATCCGTGGACAAGAATGGGGAACTCCAAATGACAGACCCATTGCCGTTGGTGCACACTGGGACACCGTTAATTTTACTCCTGGAACAGATGACAACGGGTCGGGTGTTTCCGCAATGCTGGAGACAGCAAGAGCGATCGCTCATTCTGCTTGCAGGTTTGTAAATATGTTTTATAAGTGTGTCGAAAATAATACAGATGTGCAAAAAATTAGTTTAAAGTACACCAGATAAGGAATAAGATGTATTTACCTAGGTAATTTGATGAATTGTGTTTTTTTGCTTCAGGCCCAAGTATACCATAATTTTTGTAGCATTTGATCTGGAAGAAGTTGGATCTCAAGGCTCTTTGATATTTATCAAGGAGTACTTAATGAAAGTATTAAAGTCTAATTTCCCCAAAGAAGTAGGAATGGCAAAGTTTCAGGTGATTTAATATCTTTTGACGTAACTAAGTCTAAAAAGAAACCTTTAAACAAATACATCTACAGCTTAACAATATTAATTAGTTGTGGCTGCAAAAAATTTAATTTAACCACCAAAGAGAGAGAGAAAAAGTAACACCTTTATTACATCTACTTCATACGAGATCTTAGTTTGGTTATTTTTTGGACAATTTATGTTTTCAAATGAACAGGGAGCTTTCATCATGGACACAATCATGGATTTTAATGAGACGGAATACTCACAAACCTTCCCCACGGATTGGAGTCTCGTCGTCCCCGATGTCTATGATGAGGTTGCGAATGAAAAATACAAAGGAGATTTTCTCTCCATGATTTATAGACGTGAAGTCGACAATCGACTTGCTGAAAAATTCCATTTCCACTGGAGCAAATCAACTCATGATCAGAAATTCAAATTGAAGCCTATACCTTTGATGTTGACTGCAGACTTACCTGAATTGGAGATTTTAGCAGATCATTTAAATTTTTTGAGAAGTGATCATGCAAGATTTTGGTACATGAATGATACGGCTGTTCCACATACGCTTAACGCCGTTCTCATGACTGACACTGGACCGTACAGGGGAAATATGAGAAACTGTTACCACACTGTCTGTGATGGTCCTGAGGTTCGTTTGCATAACTTTTGTTTTGCTATTTTAGCTACATTTATGATTTTGCATTCTCGTTGCATTTTATATCTACCGATAAAAACTACTGTTCATCATGCATTTTTGATAATGCATAACATTTGTGGAGGGTTTGAGATCGGTATTAGAATTTATTTGTGTTATATGTATGTACCTAATATGGATCATTGATCCCAACGTTCTTTTAGGTGTCTCTTAAAGCCAATGCAGATAATATCAAATTTCTCACCAAAATAACGCAAGTTTTGACGGATACAGTGATGGACATGAGTGAGTGTGACTTGGGGGATTCAAAAAGAGACTCAGTAAACCTAAATACGAATACATATTTAAGTACTAATGATGTCCATGTAAGAAATTCATCGCCTCGCGGGATCGGGTCTCCGTTGGAAAATATCTTTAACTTTGTGAAATGGATGCAAAACTACGTAAAAGTCAATTGAAGGAATACGTACGTAGAACAAGACAGTTAAACTTCTAAAGACTACCGTGACTATGTTCTGAAAATATAAAATATATGTTCTAAAATATTGCCATAATTCTTAAGTTTAAAAGAACAAAACCCACAAAAGTAAACATTAATTTTTCTACGTTATATTTGTATGCAAAGAAAAATGAAGTAATCTTACAAAACCGTCTATCTTTTTACTACAAAAGAGAGATTTAAACGCCGGGCCGACTTTAGGTAAATATTGTCAATTGTCACACGTTACTGGTTTTGTCTTTAGGAAACAGAAGAAATAAGAAGTTTAACCGTAATTAATATGTATAACACTATACTGTATGCAATTACAGTAGCGCAATTTGAAACTGGAAACCTGATACTGAAGCTTAAATGTTCGATATGATAAAAATTATTATCGGTTCAAAGAGCAATATTTAAATTTTGCTCCGTTTAAGTGTAACAAGGTTACACAGGTACAAGATTTGGTGCAAAAGTTACCAAAATTTATTCCATGACACTCAATGAAAGAAAGTAGTATGTTTAAAGAAGAATGTTCAATTTTGTAACAAAATAACTGTGCAACAAAGAGCGTGGGAACGTCTGGAATATACACATTGTTGCAATATTCGTTCGTTTGTTATCGTAATTATAATTGAGTGTAATTGCTATCGTTTTTTACATTCTCAAACCATAGTTATTTGCTATTATTACTAAATTAATTATAACATGATTATCCATACGAAAAGTTCTTGTAGTCTTACTGTTTATATATTTAATTCTGTACTATAAATTACTTTACAAAACATTTTGTTGTATTTTGTACCTGTTATCTAGTTGAATTCATGTCAACCTTATACGATGAACCATTAAATGTAAGAAAAAAAACAAGTTTAAAAAAGATAAGTTTTAGATTAGCCATCATTATACATACATATATTTGTGAATGTAAGAGTATATACTTACCTAAATACTAGTAGACCTAGTACAACAGATCTGAAATATTTATCAAAAGGTACCTACTCATGTAATTTAGTGTTTAGAGTTAGAGTTTTAATTTATTGTATGTTGTAATTTGTAAATACTAGAAAAGAACATTTTTATGCAAATGTGCAAGTAAACCATTGATGTAAAAAATATTTAATAACTCAACAGGTGTCCTGAAATTAAAAATAAAGACAACATTGCGCAATGTTGATAAATAAAGTGTTATAATTACTAATTAAGCTAATACTGTGTACCAAATGTTTAATTGAAAGTTCGTTAATTTTATTAAGAGTGACAAAAGTTATCCGGAAAAGCTTCAACACTAGTACTTTCCAGTGAAAACTACCCATTTACTTGATAAAAATACACTGATTTGAAAAATTTGATTTATTGAGGCTCAAAAGGTTCAGATTAAAGGTCATAGTGCGGAAGATGTAAGTGGCATAACGGTTAACGGGTTTAATCATCAAGAACAATAAGTATAAACTTGCTTGGTGCCGAAGTGCAGCAGAATGCTGATACCAGAAACCTTAGTTATTCTGCTTTTATAATAAAGATGATCACAGATTTATAATATATATATATTATAAATCTAATAAATATCTCCTTTACTATTTGTAACTATGAAATATACAGCGTGGATTATTTTTGCTATGATGACATCATGACATGTTACCAGCTGTATTAATAACTTCGTGTATATTCAACTTGTAAAAACAGTTTTTTTTACTATGGCATAAAATCATCATCATCAGCGGGCACACATGAGCAATTGGATTGCCTACTACCCTATACCTACCTATTTTCTATCCACTTTTTACACCCTACCTATTTTCGGGATAGGTAGGTCTCCTATTTTCCTACCTATTTGGTGACCAAAATTTCAGCTTACCTACATGCTACCTACAGAGAAAATGGAGCCTATTTCCTTCCTATGTTCCTATTTTTCTTAAAAAACAAAACAACGGCAACTTTATAAGTGATTTGACATTTTTGGGTCGTAGTCGTAAGCAGAAAGCACTTCAGTAAAAATTTTCCACTATAGGTTACTTCACAATTAGTTTTTTAAGTATTAACTACCCAGTTTTCTGTGGTCTATTCAAGGGGCTTAAGTTTGTAAAAAATGGGACGAACTCAAAATTCACAAGACAAGAAGAATCAAGATGTGCTTAAGGTGTTATGAACTACATATTTATAAATCTTTGAAAAATTGTTTGCCTGCAATCAAGGTACGTAGTGATAGGCTTTCGTTTATCATGCAGTTGAGAACTGCATTAAATCAGGTGAGTGGATACAAAAATATATACGATTGAGTGTCATTTGTGAACAGTCAGTGTGTATCAGAGGCTGCAATTTTAAGTAAGCCCCAGTAGTCGATTTGGATTAGCAGTTTTTAGATCGGGAAATTATGATTTAGTTGCATAATGTTTTCTCCTTCCTATAGATTTATAGGGGAATTTCGCCACCTACCTATAATTCTTTGTCCTACCTATTTTTACTCTATTTTATAGGCAAAATAGGCTTATACACAACCATTGAATCATTCAGCACACTATGAATTAGATTAAGGCTTCGCTATCAAAATCAGTCCGATTTTAATCTGAAGCAAGTGGAGAACGAAAAGGGGATTTACAGTTTATAAATTTTTAGTGAAGTTAAGTAGGTACCAATATACCAAATGCAAAGACCTTACTCTGTAAATAGTCTGTAGTCCGTAGTCGTAGTCCTTCCTGTAGTGAGCCAAGTGAAACGAGATCACAGACAGAGAGCAGACGAGCAGAGAGCAGGAGAGCAGTGACTTCGCTGTGGAGATAAAAACTAATGCAACGGGACCCAAGTTAAAAATGTGCAGGGAAAGGGCGCGATAATAATTTGACAGTAAAAAACTTAAAAGACGAACCTTCTTTGCGGCGAACCAGTCGCAGCCTGTGTAGGAGTGTAGATATTAGGTAGTTACTAAAAAATTCATGCCCATGCCCATTTACAAAACTAAAACACAAAATTTCCAATATGATCCTAGCTTTCTATGATTATAGGATATAATGTAGTTAAATATTAGGTTGGTACTTTCGTGATATGTCTCAAATGTGGATTAGAGAATTAGAAAATCCGCACGTTCTGCATTGGAGATGAAACGTTTCGAGTGTAGCTGATTTTTTCATTCAGTTTAGTTGTGTAGTTCTTCGGTACACTACAATCAGCTGTGCGGCTAAACTTTGATAAACATACTCTCCTTTTACATTTATTAGGGGCGAACGGTTGACAAATAAGAACACGTATTTTTTTATACAAATTACGATCAATAATTATGGTTCGTTTTTAGATATTGTGCACTGTGTAGAGAAGAGCGTGCAACAGTAATTATTCATTTTTAGAAGCTTATGTTAGCTGTTAGTCTATCCACCAACCCGTGATCTTACGGCACTTATTCCGCATTTGGATTAATATTTACTAACTAGAAATTACGTCGTGTCAGTAACATTGTTTGTACTAGAATTTTATTTTGTGTTAAGAAATTAGGTACTTATGTTATTTCGTCTGTAAAATAACCAAAATAATATACCAACAGTAAGTGAATATATGTACAATTTGGAGAAAAAATTACGTTAAGTTGCTGACTGTCACCTGTTGCACTGCCAACGAAATGGACGGCTAAGTTACTTGGCATGATAAATATGATTAAGGGCATTTGTTCGTAACCTTCAACATTGGTGGTAAGTTTTAAGTAATTTAAAACAAAAACTACTGTCACTGGTACTGGTACGATTGACAACTGGTACTACATGCATGGTACCACATGACACCAAATCTCCTCCATTGGCTTAAGTCACAAAATAAGTACTAGTCAAGACAATAAAACCATCGAATATAATCAAGTCGTTGATCATCATCATGATGTGTTTAAAACCATTACCGCTCTGCCTTTGGCTATTTGTTGTGGTCGTTCAAATAATATTCGTTCAAAGTAGATTGATCAGTAACAGTGTCAGAAATAAACACAACCTGCAACAAACGGTGTATTTCGACTCGAATCAGAATGAAAACCGTCTGTTTAAACACAAGGAGAATGCAAAGAAGACTAAAACTAAATCGGTTCCTTTCTTTGATAAGCTCGCAAGTGAATCCAGAGTAAAAAAGGGTAATAAGGTAAAAAGTAGATATACCTGCTCCTTGCCGCAAACGCTGATCGATGAAATTCAGAACTACTCAAACATTTCCAACCTCATTATTAAAACCGTCAAGGATGGCAGTTTTAAGGGAAAGACGTACAATGATTTAGGTAAGTTAATTGTACAGTTGTATGTTAATGTTGATTGTCATTTCGTAGGAACAGATATTTGTCGTCGTGTAGTAAGAACTAAATGTTTAAAGTCAAGGTACTTCACCAGTATTTTGTGCTCAACGTTTCGAAATCGAATATTGTTGTGCTTTCTGTAACATTTTAAAGCTTTTATATTTGTGCTTAAGTGGAGGATCCCATATGTGCTAGGGGTAGAGTAAAAAATCGAAGAGGAAAATATGTATGGAGCACTTTTATGCAGTCCTAGATAATGTTTTACAACTTAAATGAGCAGTGAATTCTACTTTGACCAGAGATTTTCGTGGATCGATTTGGAAGTCGTGTTACTGGATCCGCTAATTTGGAGAGATCCATCGACTACATGATGCAGTACATGAAAGATAGCAACCTCAATGTTTATGCTGAAGAAGCTTTGGTTCCTAATTGGGTCAGGTAAATATAAAACAAATCAACCTGAAGAAATAATTACTACCCTGATGTTTTGTTATAAAATAGACCTCCGTAACTAGTGTGCCATTGGCTGTAATAGTTTTTTCCGGAACCTTTTATCCTAATTGTAATGATAAATGAAGAAAAATACAATTAAATGCAGGCTACTATTATTTAATAATAAATAGAATGTACTTTATGTATACTTCTTTTGTAGAGGAAAAGAGGAGGCATTCATGATAATGCCCCGAAAAAAATCTATTGCACTTTTGGGACTAGGATATTCGGTTGGTACTCCTTCAGAAGGAATTACTGCAGAAGTCTTTGTTGTAAAGAGCTTTAACGAATTGAAAGCCAATGCAAAAAGGGTAAGCCAAACAAATTTAACTTTAGCTTTCATCACGTAAATAACAAATTAAATAATTACTTGTAGTATAATTGATTAGGACAAAAATAATCATATTCTTTTGTTGTGTCTGGAATATTAAGGCAGCTGGGAAAATAATTGTATTTAACGAAGACTACGTTGGTTATGGCAAAACTGTAAAATACCGTGGGAGTGGTGCTGTGGAAGCAGCTAAAGTTGGTGGAGTAGCAGCCCTAATAAGATCTATTACACCTTTCAGCATCTATACACCCCAGTTGGTTGAACACACTAAATTATTGTTCGATTTCAAATTTTATGATTTTATTTTGTCTCCAACTTACGCACATTCTTCACCTTGTTTACAGCACTGGAATGATGTCGTACGCTCCGAATGTCACTCAGATTCCTGGAGCTTGTATAACTATTGAGGATGCTGAACTCCTCTATCGCCTCCAAGCTCAAGGTAAACGTCATTAAGCCATTTAATGTTTCTACAATTTTACTACAAGGGAAGCGTCGTATTTGCTTCTTTTAAAAAGATTCGAAACGTTCTGTTTTTGTATCCTTCAGGAAAGTACAAATGGTGATGTTCATAGATAATAGATATATATCTCTTACATATATTGCAGCCTATACATTTACAGAATGTTTTATTTAATTTCTATTCCTGAAGTACACTGAACGTTTAAGCGCACAAAGTACACAGAGTAGAATTGTAGAAGGTTTTGCGCAGCTGCTAAAATAATTACATACGTGATATTAATATGTATTACCTATTGTCTTTAAAGAGGCATATCCATTTTCGGCTAAAGCAGATACCTATAAATTCTTAAAGGCAAAGTGATGCATTGTCCATTTATGTTGTGCTAAATATGCCCACCTTGATTTTAAGATTGCATGTATTTGCCCCGCTTTGCCTTTACCCGCAAATGGGTATCCCCCACCTTGCCTCTTAAATGACGATATACCGTAATGCAGTTTTCTAGTAAAAATGAAAAAATCTTGCTTTTATTAATTATTCAAAAACTTTCAGGGCAAACTATCATCATGACACTCGTAATGAACGACTTCAACCTGCCGCCAAAAACCTCTAGAAATGTTATTGGTGAGATACCAGGCAGAGAAAAGCCTGATGAATTCATCGTCGTCTCGGGACACATTGATAGTTGGGACGTTGGTCAGGGTGCTATGGACGACGGTGGAGGCATGATAATCTCTGCCCAAGCTTTAGCTCTGATAAATTTCTTGAATCTTAAACCACGAAGAACTATGAGAGCTATTCTATGGACAGCCGAAGAGTTTGGTTTAATTGGTGTCCAGTCCTACGTGGAGAAGCATAAAAATGAACTGGATAAATTTAAAGCCGTTTTTGAGTCTGATATTGGAACTTTTAAGCCACTTGGCCTCGATTTTGCAGGGAGCGATGAGGCCGGTTGCATAGTTCAAGAGGTTCTCAAACTGTTAGCTCCTATTAATGCAACTACATTTAGACATCAGGATGATGTGGGGTCAGATATTTATTACTTTCTTGCACAAAATGTTCCAGGGTTAAGTTTAAACAATCTAAATGACAACTACTTTGATTTTCATCATACACAAGCCGATACGATGACAGTGGAAAATTCGGATGATCTGGATTTGTGTGTAGCCGTTTGGGCAACGGCTTCCTATGTTTTGGCAGATCTCAGTGTAGAACTGCCACGAAAAGCTATGCGTACTTGAATGTTAATCTTTAATGTCATTATCTTAATTCGTTTTTATTCTCGTTGTCTAAGACAATTTAAATGCCAGTAGTTCTTAAGCAAGAAATATACAGATACATGTATATACCTATGTATATAGGCAAAAACCATGAGACTGGAAATGGTACAGATTTTGTAATTTTTCTTTGTTCCACAAGAAATTTGGTTATGCGAACAACAATATGGTGTGCCTTTCTTAATATATTCGAAGAGATACCTTTTATTTGTAAAAGTTTAATAGAACCCGATTCCTCGGTTACTGTCTTTGCAATACAGAAAGCATATACGATAATTTTTACCTCTGAAACTTAGTGCTATATAAAATTGAGTGTAAAAATCCAGTTGATTGAATAATCTATAGCTCTAACTAGTAAGATATATGTACCTTGCTAGGACTCATTAAATTCGTCCTTCACGATCAGATTATGGCAGTATCCAAATTGACAAAACCAAACTGTTAACAAAATTACAAATACAGCCAACAGTAAAACTGAAGTGTATATATGCATTAAAAAATTATTATATTGTGATGTAATATTTTTAACAGTAAACTGATTATAATATTCATGTCAACACATTAAATGTTAATTTAAAGCGAGATCCTATCATATCTATTTGTAGTGTAATTTCGCTTTATTGTCATGCTCATTCTACAAACACATGCTGGTTTTCAAGAGTAGACATTACTTAGTCTACATACATACATACGTAGATAATCAAACAAAAACAAAAATAATAAATAAAAGGTTATATTATATCTTATATAGCTTGTAGCTGGTATAACATCTACCCCAGTAGGGTGGATTTCGGAAGTTAGGGACAAAACAGTTGACATGCTTAGTGTGACCTGTGACCTCAATAGCTCGAGAACTAAAGGTCACCCCTGACTTCTGACAACTGCACATTGATCAGCGTCCAAAGTTACCTAAGTGACCTTATTTATAAAATTTTTGGATGATTTTTACTTTTGGCACATTTGCACTATTTATGGGGAGCGAAAAACATAGTCCAGGTTTCAAGCACGGCACAATTCCAAATTCCAAAGTTAGTAGAGCGTACCACAAAAGGGCTTGAGTGCAATCATTTGTTCCTCCAAAAGTAAAATTAAATTGAGGTCAATACAAAAAAGGTAGATTGTGCATTGCTATTATTTTTTCCAAAGCTGTGTAATTCAGCAAACTATAATAATAATAACCCGAACTTACCGAACTCGAATTAATGAACGTAAAAAATTGATATTGTAGCATTGTATGAAAAAATGTAATATTCTCACTACTGACGAAAGGATTAAATATTATTCTTCAGTTTCCATTTTTAAAATTCTTCAATTTGGTAATATACCTGAATTATATATAGTCTGTTTACCTATAAAAATAATAGCAGAAGCAAACTTGTTAAAATATTAAACAGACCACGTAAAGAAACCTCATTTTATCAAATATCTGTTATTTTTAGTATGTATTACTAGAGGCTGGAATTTGATACCTGTTAGATATCTTGAAAGTTCTGTAACAATATTCGAAATAAATATTTCACAGTGGTGAATGAATAATCGTAATTATGTGTATGGTTTTATTCATTAACGGATGAATTAACCGGTGAAATTATTTGTATTGTAAAACAATTCCTGCGAAGATATCAAAGTAACACATTTCTGTATTTGTTTTATCGTTCTTCTTTGATGGTTCCTTTATTATTATCTCCTTTACTGATAGTTTTTAATTGCGATGTAATGTACTCCCAAATGTTACCAGTGGAAGAGTGGCTTGGCGCTAAATTGGTCTAAAAATAACATGCTAATAAAATAGGTACATCAATCAATCAATCTCATTGGTAAGGCGACCGGAAAGCATAAAAAGCATTTCAAAGCATTAGTGTGGTGGTCGCCAGGTTTTTAAGCTTTTGGCAACTTACTTAGACCAAAAATGCAAAAAAAAAAATTTGAAAAAGCATAAAAAGCATAAATAGCATTTTGAGCTCAAAAAGAGCATAATTTTAGCATGTTCAGTCAAGAAAAAAGTATTTTTAGCATTTTCGAGCTTAAAAAGCATAATTTTAGCATTTTGAGCCAGATTTTTACGGTATTGGATTTCATTTTCGTGGGAAAACTAAATTTTGAAAACGCTTTTGAAAAAAATTGTAGCTCTTACAAGTTCAAATTTTAAAATATTTTTCAAAGGAATTTAAAACACCAAAAATTACGTTATCTTAGCATGTAGAGGGATAAAACATTATTTGGAGGCTTTTTAGACTCAAAAAACGCATTTCATACTATAAAAATGCAATTTTAAAAAGCATAAAAAGCATTTTGAGCTCCAAAAAAGCATAATTTTAGCATTTTCAGTCGATAAAAAAGCATTTTTACCATTTTAAAATGCCTAAAAGCATTTTTTAAAGGCAAAAAAAGCATTTTTCTGGTCGCCTTACTCATTGGCCTCCCCTCTTGACATGAGGGTGACGGAAGCTAGGGTAACGTTTCCAATCTTGATGAGGGTGAGGGGAGGGCGAGGGCGAAATGTTTTGGGCAGATATGCGTTTGACGTTGTCCGGATAGATTGGCAAAACATTTTACCATTTTATTTTGAGGTACTGCGGACATTTTGGCAAAACAGAAACGGTCATTTCGACAGTACATTAATTAAACTGATAAGTTATAAAAACAATGCGGGAACAAGCCTTCCTAAGATATGCATCGTTAAAGCATGGCACTCTAATGTTGCTCACCCTAGACAGAACATGTATTTTGAGCTTTCTAAAATGTTGCTATTTCCTAGCGTATCGATTTTAAGTTGATTTTGGAAAGTTCTAGCAGTTGTACTTTGTTGATCTGCACAGGTCAAAAGGTTCGTCGTCAAATGAACAAACGACAAACTTGTCTTTTCACTACCAGGAGTTTATTGTAGCTATTTATTATACTATAATATGAAATGGTCTGTTCAATGTTCAATCATGGCTACGACAAAGGCAGCTCATGATATTACAAGATGGTCCAAACGCATTCGAAATTCTCTGCCTTGTATTTAAAAATGGAAAAATTAAGATTTCGATCGGCCACTCTTATCAAATCTAAACATGTGATACACCATTAGAAAACTCTTTGTAAGCTCTAATTCGCAGAAGCTTTTTCCATATGTAGTAACGGCAGTTTGGTAGGTAAAATTTGGAAAAAACCGTGAAAACCCGTAAAAAACCGGCAAACCGTTTCAGAAATTGCAAAATTTTTAACAGATTTGTTCTACATTCATGATTACCTTTCGAATATGGTGTATCACATGTAGGATGTTTACCTGTATTTCTGTTTTGTGGTAAATTATATATCGTCGTTGAAGGTGCAAAA
>JAAXYX010002371.1:0-17802 GCA_036851915.1 Ptenothrix huangshanensis
ATCCACTCAGTGGAATGCCGCTCAGGCCATTAAGTCCTATTGCAGACAACCCTTTTCAAGACTATATTAATCTAGGGAAGATATTGGTGTGTGTTCATCACCTGGCTTACTAACAATACACAAGTTGTAGATAATTAGTTACAACTGATCTTCCAAAACGTGCGGCTTTTACTTTGTGGTGCTGTCCCATTGAATTGTAGACTATTATTCCGAGTTTTGCAATTTTCTCGAGTGTTCATTTTCAATAAGGCTAGTTTAGTACAGATTATTTAATAGGTAAATATACCTACGTTATTTTATTTCCTATAAGTACTACTCCTTCTGTTCTTATTTAATTCTTACCTACATGGCGTACTTTACTTATTTTGTGTTAGCTTGGTTTTACATACACATGTATGCATTTAATTCTTTTAAGCTGTGATTACATTTGGAAGTGTATAGTGTGGTCCAAAAGTAGAGAATCAGTTCTTTCTCATTTATTTACCAGTTCCACAAAACGACTTGGACAGTAAAAGCATTTGAGCCTGTAAAATTGTCTATTTAGAGAATAGTTTGTATCCATCCATTTTCAAACATTCAATCAAACTACTGAAAATAGTAAATCTACTTTAGGGATTGAAAAATATTAGTGTTGATTGTTTTTCCATAAACCAAACATAAAGTATATATAAAATGATGAACAATGATTTTCACTAGTGTAATTATACGCCTAGCAAAGCCACATCAATATATTAAATTTCCTTTCCGTCATTGAAATTGAGGTGCTTTGAACTTTATTCCAGACATCTTGACATGAATTTTAATGCTAAATAGCCGGTTCAAAATCCTGCCAAATAGCAGAATTCCCTAGGGAAAATCATTGCATAATGTGTACATAACTTGTTTATTACCTACTTTGAAATCCACTCCACGATAATATTTTGTAAATTGTTTGTTTGAATTAAATGAAAGTCATATTTCCTGGCATTGAGGGGATACCATCTATTAGTGTACGATTTTGATTCCTCATTAATATTCTGTAGCGAAAACCTTTTGATTAGGATTTGGAATGTTACTGGATGCTTCCTACGCTGGAAATAATTTATTGATTGTAGCATAATTTTCTGTAATCAAATTCACACCATTCTCTGACAACACTGACAAGTAAACTCTAATTGTGGCACACAGAAAACTCTTGCACACGTCAATTTCACATAATTTACTAGGAGCATTTAATTTACTCCTAATTATATTTCCGGTGTCGAATTGTGTTCAGTGAATACCGCACTAGTGTGGTATAGCGATATAAACTAAAAACCAGCATCTAGCCAGCCACTCATTGAGCTATGAAGGAATTAGGGTAGTAGGAAATTATGAATTTCTCTAATTAGCGGTTAATTAGTCTTCTATAGGTATAACGTATAGCCATATAGTGTAAGTAATAGTAATACAATTACAATGACTAATAAGTCTTTGAACCTTGTTCCAAGTTTTCAAGGGATAATAATTTAGCAGCTCTGACGCATTGGTTTGTGCCTACTTGATACAGTTCTGTTGTCTACATATACTGTAAAATATATCGCTCTCGTTTGAGTAACTGTGTGTTGAGATTTAAGGACGCACAAAGTTTTGAAGTGCTTACGTATAATATAATAACGTGTACCAGGATCGGTTTACCCATGCTACAAAAATTCATGTTTCTTGGTTACAAATCCAAATTATCAATCTTGTCAATCAGTAAACCGTTTATTTGCGAAGGCGGCATGTGTCAGACCCAGAGAAAGTAAAATTACAGTGCGCCATGTACTTTATGAGACATTCGTATTAAGTTGATATTGCGAAAATACATGCTATGTGCGTTAAACTAACATGTTACTAAAACGCAGCGATGGCAAATCTAGGTCGTTTTATTGGGTTGATGGATTCATTATGAAGTTGTGCTGCTGCTGAATATTTGTTATTATCATTATGAATAGTTCAAGTACACAAATTTGATTCCGTATAAAAATGTAGATTCACTCATGTTGTTATAGATAGGAATATATACATAACAAATATATTTACGCCTTATTCTTCACTTAGTTTAATTGGGTAGCTGAGGAGTTCGATTGAGCACAGTATTTATGTGTAAAGCACGGAGGTGCTGCCAGTACGCTGCCTCTCATTCGTAGAATATTTTTTAATTGGCTGTACGCTGATGTCAGCTACATTCCCCTACCATTCAGGGGACGGAACACGGAACTGGTCGAAGTTTAGGCTGGAATCGTCATTCTCCAGCATTCTTAGGTACTTCGATAGATCTAAACCCCTTTCACAGGTACTCAAGTTTGAAGAGATTGAACTGCTTTAAGTTTCTATCTGCAAAAATGCTGGTGATGTGCTTGGCCTCCTAATGATAAGTAGTAAGAGAAATGACTGGGGGGAGACAACGTCTGTTTGAAATAGGCAGACATCAACGTCAACAAGGGCACATCCGACGTTTTGTTTTTAATTTACCACTAGCTACAACACTAATAACACCAATGCTCTGGTACTGTGATAGCACGTTCGTGTATCGTGAATGAACTTATGACTGTTACGCATTCGTTGACTCTTCGTCAGTTACTTGTGTTCTGTTACTTCTGCAGTAGATTCCTGAGCTAAAGAAGGACAGGAAACCAGAAGATCTTGTTCTAAACGACATTTATGCATATCTGTAGACATCACCTTATTCTAGTTCGTTAGTTTGTAACCAATGCTTGAACTTGATTTTGCATTTCATTTCTTGAGCAAATACACCAAAAGAATTACAATTACACACTAGATTTTACCAGTTAATGGAGTGATACCTGGGATTAGTATATCATGTTACATGCTGATATATGAAATACACAATTATGATGACTGTTTTTGTACAATTATATTCATTTTTAATTTAGATTATTACCTAAACATTTTCTATGGACATACTTTGAAGGAAAACTTGTAATTGTATTATTTTAATTTGAATTGGCAGGAAGTTCAACGCTTTGAATTTTCACAGAAACTGGATTGACAAACTGATTTCTACTCATTGAGGAAAAACTAAGTTATTATTGTTCGGAGTTAAGAAAGGGAGAGCTTAAAGCCAATACAACTCAGCTAAAACTTTGTGTGATTGCGCATCATTGGTCGATGTCCCATCGTTGTTGTGCAATTGTATTCCAGTCCAGCGGACTTCCTTCGACTCTATTTAATGATGACGGGAAAGGGAAATTGTTCTTATTTGGGAAATCATGTAACATCTTCAACGAATTGTGAAGGAACTTCTTCCACTATTACCCCAACCTCCTCGTCAAATAATACTAATAATTTGGCTCAAGTCCTCAACGCTAGTGCCAGTTCGAGTGTTCGAAATAATCCTACAACTCTTCCTCTTCCTTCTTCCAATACTCCGGATTCTTTAAAACTTCAATCATCCATACATCACTCGTACATGGAAGGTGCTCTGATTTTCATCGCAAAGTCAAATACAGTCAACAATAATAAAATCTCTGCTCAAACTCAACACTACTGTTCACGATCAACAAAGCCCAGCTCCAAATTAAGCACGTAATAACGTCATCGTCAAGCATCATCAATATCAAATGACCCTTTAATCAAGCCGTGCCACATTCTCGTTGTCATTTCTTTCACATTATTTTCTTATACAGAGTGTAACTTGTCAACCAACAATAATTGTAATACATAGTACCAGTACGACAAAAATACACTTGACTTGATTCTATTTACCCCACCGGGTGAAGAGGAATAGGAAACATTCAATCATCTTTTTAAAGTGGTATAGTTTACAAGGGGACCTCTCATTCATTATCTAGATCCCATCTGTCAATCAGCAAGCTACGCATCATTAGACCTTTAACTTAAGAAAATCAAGAACAACGAAAAACACATCGGTCAAGCCAAATCTTCAGTCGTCAGCACGCCAGACACATGTGGCATTACTTTTCATTTGTTTATTAATACAATCTGTACGTCATCGCATTTTGAATATTTCTGTTGCTGCGGTCTTGCCCAGATCTGATCGTCATCCACTTGGAATGATATATGATATGGACATCATATTGGTTGATCTGTTCGCTACACTTAGAGTTATTAGTATTTAGTCGCGGACTTGAGTCGTCGCCAAGAAGAACACTGTAACTCTTGAGCAATAGTATATAGACATTATATTATCTGGTCATTCAAGTATCGAATAACGATTATATGGAAAAATCAGAATAATCTTGATCTCAGTTTGAAATTGAAATCTAGTATTAAATATTCTTCAAAAAAATCAAAGGCTCCGGGGTCATATGTGTGTGATGTACAGCAGATATTGTTCGTGTTTGATAGAATAAAGCTCGATTTGCTTATACAACTTTTTTGCGTTTCTGCAAACGTACAAGCATAAACAAAAACAGCTTGTGAACGGCGTCTTCAATCAGTAAAAGGAATTTTTGTTCTATAGTGACAGATAGGCAAACATACAGATACGAATACCGGTAATAACCGGTATCGTCATCCCAATACTATACGCGTAAAATATAAAAATAATTACACTACATAAATATAAAGTTACACTTTCTCATCATGGTCAAAGAAAAACCGAATTCAACGCGTATCTACGACGACGAAGGCTATCGTCAAAGAGCTGCCTGCATTTGTGTGAAAAATGAATCAGAAACAGAAGTAAGTAATTTTTTACCTTCGCCTCATTTGTTTTGAAGTCACTACCTTTATTTCGGTTTTTATTTCAGGGTTCTTTTATTCCATATTTATTTATGGGGTAGCGTTATTATGGATAGGAGTTTAGTGGGTTTTTGAATGAAGATTAGAGTTGTGATTCTTATAGTTCTCACTTGTTAGTCGAAACACAAAACTCACTTTGGATTTTAGATCTATTTACGCTTCTCAAATACGTGATGTTGTTTGTGGATGTAGTTCCTTTTTTTCAATAGTGCGGTCTAAGTAGCACTGTTCAAGTCAGAAGTAGGTGTAGTAGATAGATATGTACATAAGTACGCAAATAGTAAATCATCTTTCTTTTTGAAGTCTGGGGGTGTAATGTGTAAAGTTTCTGTTCCTATTCCTTTCGTTGTTCGAGCATTCGATATGCAGATCGCGATTGTGGATACATAATAAATATTGAAAAGGAGTATGTTTCATTGAATTCATTCATCCGCCTTTCATTTCTTGAGAAATGAGGAGATAGCATCAGCTTTATGATTACGCCCTATGGATGGTATGATAGAGCTACAATGTTGAATGTTCAGTTCAATTCAATTTACATAGAGTAGGTTACCTATTTAAAAAAGTGCAGCTGCTACAAGGTACCTACCAATGTGGGTAGTATGTATGTGCGTGATTGTAATACAGTGGCACTGGCTACCTGATCTTTTTCTTTCGTCCTTACAATACTTTGATTCTACATCGTTACCTTCAGGTTCTGATGGTGTCATCCTCACGAAATTCGGATCAATGGATAATACCAGGCGGTGGTTTGGAACCGGACGAAACCGCGAACATGGCGGCTGTACGAGAGGTGATTGAGGAGGCTGGTGTTCGCGGAAAATTGGACCGATGCCTCGGAACATTTGAGGTTACCATTAATTTTTATACACTTTCATCATATATTCATTTATTTCCCTACATGCAATAGATCATAATTATTATTGTTCTTTTGTCGTTGAATTTTCGTGCATTGTCTTTAATTCGGCGTTTATTTTGTTCATAATTTATTATATTTTTTAAAATTATCGTCCATAAATAGTCGTTGGGAGTGTGTAATGGTACATAGATTATTTGATATCGAAGCATACGTAGTAGGAATGGTTAAGGATAATAAACCACGATTGCTGAAGTATAATGACCGTTTAATTCATGTACCTCCATTAACTCCATGCCCATGCCCGGTTCGTACCATTTTTATTTTTATAAAACAAGAAAAGCTAAAACTGATTAACTTTATTCTTCACTAGTTTTTAAGTTCATACAAAGCGGAATCTTACACGAATTGTTTTATGACATGCTTTAGTATAACTTTACCTACCTGTACAGCATTGTATCAGTTCCTCGGTTAGATAAAATATAAACAACGTCGTTGATGGTGCACTACTTTAAATCGTTTTCGTAAAGTTATTCGTTTTTGGAGAGGTCCTTCAACGGCTCTGTGTGCCTTTGTACTCCTTAGTATAGGTAGGTTTGCCTACAGATTATGCTTTTATCATCTTAGAGAGTATTCCTACTTACTTAGCATTTTCTCCGAGTAGGCATTTAGTTGAGTATGCAACCATCGCAGTTTGCACTATGGTGCGAGTCGATGTGAGCTGTCGGTGTGTATGACTTTTGAAAATTCATAGCTATGGAGGGACAAGAAGGCTGTCTGTCGGTTGTTGTGGTTTTGGAGATGAAATTGGAGTTGAGATACCTTTAGGACAATGGGTTGCAACTGGGATGAATTGAAATTGAGTCAGGAATTTGAATGATAAAGACAAAGTTAGCGATATAACCTGATATGAGCTACATGTTATAGGATATTTGTGTCGTGAGGTTTCTTCGCCAATAGTTCCTAGTTATTTGGAATCGGTTCATGTTTGCATGGTCTTAAATAAGTGTGAAGGATGGTGATGGTAGTAAGATGCTATTTATGTATGAAGCACAGTCGTAGTCGTAGCCGATATTTGGATATCTGTATCTGTGGAATTGGAATTTGTAATTAGAATGCCCATTATGATTACGATTACCACATCATGCCACATTGAATGCCTACCTTCCTATTCATTTCGCTAGTAACACAGCTCTTGGTTCTTAGTTCTTGGCTGCTTGAATTTTATTCCCAACCACGTACCTCGTCTGGTCTGATCGTCGTAATAATGCTTGCAATGAAATGAAATGAATACACGAAGAAAGCGCTGATATCAATCATTTAACATTTTGGTCTTGTCTCGTCTTGTCTTGCCTCGTCTACTCTCATACTCTCCTCTTCACTCCGCTCCTCTCCTGTTACTGAACTTTGCCTGTTTTGTCGTCTTTTCCTATAGATCAATTGAAATTACGAACTCAATGCACCAAGAAACATGCCATGTGGATATATATGATGCCTCTCTATATATCCTTTCGCCTTTTTAATAAGGAATCGCCGACAGTCAACGTCGTTCTAGTACTCACAAATGCGAACACTAATAACTTTAGCTATGTACTACCACACAAAATTTTTCTTGAGGCCATGTATATCAAGTTTGCATTTACTTGTATTCCATTGGATTAGATTGTGTTTCTCTGCACGTACACCACGAGTATCATATACTTAACAGATTGTGTGCTAAAGAGCCGAAAACGTTGTATGTATTACTGTTTGGGTAGGCATTTCATTTTACACGTGCACATATTATGTCCGCCACTCCATACATACCAGCCAGTACGAACGCGTGAAGCGTCAACGTCTGAGTTCCCTGTATGAATTGAGTGCAGACAAAAATTCTTCTGAGCTTGTTTCACTGAACAAATGTACCCAGAGCTAATACTACCACTATTTCACTAAGGACTAATGAGTTCCCCAAAGCAGTTGTGTGGAGGTTTTTCAGAAAAAAACCATCGTGGTAGCTTTCCCTTATTGTAATTTGTATTTTTGTAATTAAAATTTAAAATTTCGTTTATTAGCGTCGTACTTGGTGATGTGGAACGTTTTATTAGTTATATGTGTCGTATGTAATCGTGCTGATGCTGGTGCTGATGCTAATGATGACTGGTGTGCATAATATGTAGTTATTTCGTTTATATTCAACTTCAAGTGTTTAGGTTAGGTGAATGGATATTGGATTTGCAGAGTTTTATTATGTACAGTGTAAATATCTGCTTAAGTTAGTTTTTTCTCCTATGGTAAAGGACCAAATAAGTTCCACTGTCACATCCGTGCGCACACAAACTACTACAACGACGAGCACGACTACGGCACTACTCTGATAAAGACTTATTATTTGCTGTTCCTAATTCCCATATATATATATTGTTTGTGTTTTGCACAAAATATTGCCACTATTATGTCCAAAAAGCGACCGTGTCCTGGATGAAATGTGCAACCAAAGCATTTTTGTGTACCGTAGCTTTTGATTCTGTAAAAAGACATTATTCCCCCCAGGTATTTTTCTACTTGAAACTCGCTTCTTTAAGACTGCGCTTCCTTTACGTGTGCACTTAAGAGAAAGTCGTAATAGTATGAGATCTTAGGGAGTTGAAAACTAGTTTGTCTTTTATGTCGCTGTGACATTTTGACTTGTATTTTCCTAACATTATACAATCATTTATTCAGTATTCAGTGCAGTAGGTTGATTTCCATCACGATGTGAACGTTTTATTGTGCGATACACACCTATAAATAAACTGGGACCCTATCAAACATACTACACTATGCTATCTGCACATTACATCATTTTATAACTTCAAGCAATTTACTGCTTATTCATGGGCAATATATCATTTCCAAGCACTATATAGTGTACGTGCGAGAGGACTATTATTATTGCTACCGTTTTCCAGTGAAATACTCAAATTTTGAAATGGATAATATGATCCTACTAGTAGTAGAGTACTTCAAGGGTCTACTACAAAAGGAGCTACTTATTATTTTTAAAATATGCATACCCCTATAGTTATGGCAACGAGTATCTAAAACTATAACCTTTGGCAAATTTTTGAAAATGTGATATACCTAGGCGGAAAATCATGCCGTAACGCAGATGTAGTTGTATGCTTGATACGCTTCTGATATTTATCATATTTCAAGCTATAAGTTAAAAAGAACTAAAAAGAGATATGACAAAATTTCTAAAAAGTTTTTTCATCCAAGAATCTTGTCAATAAATTACGCTTAGTAGGGAAATTTCGTAGGACTTTTTAAAAGTGTATCATACCTGCGATAATTTGTTAATAATTTTCTAGTCAGGAACTCATAGTTTCAAACTTTGATAAACTAACTTTGGGTTTAAATAAAAAATAGAATCAGTACTCATGCACAGATGCATATATGTAGTTGCCAATGGAACTTCATAGCGTCAGTGTTCATTATATCGTGAGACAATAACAGTCATGGTCTTTTTTACTACGTTTACACAATGGCGTGATGCCGATGTTGGATCTTTATTTTTGTACTCACTAATAATGTTTAATGGTTTCCTTTGCATCCGGTAAGGGTTCATAATGGAGGCCAAAGTAGAATGAGATTCATAGAGATTGTCGAAAGTAGTGCTAGGAATCATCAATGAAGTCATAATTGGTTGTGGCGGTATGTTATGTACATATTTAATGGGCTTTGTATATACGCATACATGTAGGCATTATAAGATACGTATGTATATATGCATTTCATTGAGTATCTACTAAACCGTGTATATATACCAACAGTAGCCCTCTCTTTATGGCTCATCGATTAACTATTCCGAATAATTTTTGTAATTTCTCGTGGTTCTTAGGCCTGCTCCAATCTTCATTATCTTGTCTAGGGAAACTTTAGAGGTCATACCAAATTGTTTTTTTGCTCACGAATTCCAGGTCCAAATGGCATCCGATATATCTGTAGGTGTCTATAATTATACGTACCTGTATCGAATATGTGTATCTGCGATTATGCTGGCATATAGTATGTAGTAAGTTACACCTTAATATATGTATATTAATATGTACTATTCTTACTGCAGATCAGATAAGAAATAAAGGGAAAATATTATACACACAGCGTCAAAGTTATGTAGACACCTTCACAAGGGAATAATGGAAAGTGGAAAGAAATTTTCAAAGGAGAGTGGAAGTCAAGACGTTAATTTCCACTTTGCAATCAATGTACCGTAAAACCTCTAATTATTGCCCACCTATTTGGTTAGCCGGGTCAAATCCTATACTTAAGCTTTATGATGACCAGGGGAAAAGTAATTCTTTACAAGATAGCCGGGGCTACAATTAGAAGTTTTACGGTAACATCTAACCATCGTGTATATTGAAGGAGGACATAGCTTTGACTGTCGTCTCTGGCACCATATTGTTTTTGTGTGCACGGCCGCAATATTCCCAAACTTAACTTTGAACTTACTGGCCGCAGTATTTGCATTTTCAACTCTCCTGTAAGAAAATGTCCACAGTTTTTTGATATAAAGTTATAGCTGCACGAATTACAGCGGTGAGGCTTGAGCTGGGCTTGAAGAAGAGTGTTTCAAAACCCTGAATTCAAGTTAAATTGTTGTTTGAAAACTGTAATGAGTAGTTACTGCAATTTCCACAGTGGTTTGGAAATATACTAAATACATAGAAGGAAGGTGAAGAACAGAAAGAAATAGAATGACTAAAGTGTTGGAATTATTTTGTTGTTTGCTTGTTTGGTACGTGGCACATCGGATGAATCAATGAGATAGATAATGGATAGTGATGGTTAATGGTGTGCTTTAATAACCAGTTTGATCAAACAGCATTGAGCTTGGTTACGGCCCTGACAATGTCTTGTTGTCTTTGGCTTTGCGCTTGTATAAAGCCGTATGAGTCTACTCGAAGGAAAAAAAATAAAGTCCATTCAAGGTTTAATTATGAATATACGAGAATCTTCGGTTAATGTACGAAAGGTTACACCACTGTCAAGAGGATCTTCGTGTTTGAATTTAAAGTACACGAACGATAAGACCAGACTTAGTTAGAGTGTATGCACATAACACAGAATTTATAGGCGTGTAAATCCCTGATGGAAATTCTTAAATGCTTAACATGAGTTCATTGGCCGTTTAGAAGGAGTTTTAAATTTACAGCATTAATTTACTTCTGCCAGTGACTCCACACACGCTTAACCAGCAAAATCCTATTGTATACAAGTAACAGTACCTAGACGATTCACAAAATGTCTACAATGTATACACTGTCTATAATTACACTTCCCACAGAAGTATAGTTTTGCATCAGTACATTTGGTCGCATCTTCAGTTTGCCTGTAGTCTTAATTTTAGGGTAGATGTTAAATTAGGATGGGATTTGTACTAGAATAATAGCTTGTGTGCTAATCACCGCGCCATGACTAACTTTGTTTGTGTTATCTCTAGAATCAAGAAAGAAGACACAGAACGGCCGTCTATGTCATGATCGTCACTGAAGAGTTGGCTGAATGGGACGATGCCAGAAATATCGGTGGGTGTTTTGTTTAACTTTCCGTTTTAGCATGGTTTCCGTTTCTTGAGTGGATAAATGAACGACTTTTCCATGTCATTATTTTCATACTTCGTGCACGCCAGGGTTACAGATCGTCGTTCAAAAAGCAAAATATAGTGAGTGTTATGTTAAAGATATAGAACGTCACATATTTTGATTCTTCAACGACGACGTGCAATTGAAACTGAAATTATGTCACTATTTACAACTGACATGGATACGAATGGACAGGAATAACGGTATACCAATTGACAATTCACATTTTATCTTTACACTCACAATAAAAATGTGAAATTGAAATGTGAAGAGTCATCATCATCGAGTATGTACGTCTGTTATTTTACCATTGTGCTGTTTTGCCGTTCTGTAATTATTGACGATATTACTTTAGTTGTGGTTTTAAAATATTTTTCATGACTTCTGCTGGCTATACACTGCAAGCGTATCCTTACTGCTACCGTGATACTTTCAATAAGAGCCTCTAAAGGTCACCAGAAATAGCTATGGAATCATACAATTAAACATAAAGAGAGCCGGTAGCTAAACTTAGCCAGTCTAACTGTGGTCGACCCTTTTCCACAATGCTAGCTACTGCAAACCTATATCACCCACTCATAGTTCATATGTACCATGAGAATCAATAAAATATATTGAAGATAAAGGGTCAAGTGATATGTTCGTTAACTACCGAGACAATGACAGCGGAAAATACAGAAGATCTAATACGAAATGAAATTGTTCTATTGTTGATCGTGAACCTGAGGATTAATTAGATTACTGCAATTCAAGTTTTTTTAAATTTGTTATCAGTTTTTCAGTAATTTACATGGAACAACAAAGACTCTAATGAATTAAAATCATTTTCTTTCGCACACTTTTAAAGTTTAGCCGGCCTCTAAAGCTGGCCGGGACACGATTCAGTATTTATAATGTTAGCGGGGGTTCTTACTAGAAGTTTTACGGTATGTATGTACCACAATGAAAGTATCGGACCATGTAGTTTAACTACCTTCTTGGCTTCATGAACAGTTTTGCGTGTAAAACTTGTGTATCTGTAACATTTGACTTACTTGTTTGTGGTTGCTGGAATTTTAGGTAGGAAACGAAAGTGGTTTAATTTGGATGAGGCCGTAGAGTTACTAGCTTTACACAAACCCACGCACCTGAATTACTTGCATCATTTAAGGGCAAACAGTAAGGTAAGTTAATTACATTCACAAATAATCTACCTTCTTAAAGTCACATGTAATCGCATCCTTCTCTGCACATAATTACACCATGATGTTACCACGATAAGTGTCCACAAGGCATATTTTCGCTTGTTCACAACATCCTGCGTTTAATTATCCTACTTCAGCTTAAATACCTGATAATCGTCAACGCTTTTCGATAATGCTTCTGTTATTTTATTTTTTCATCTTCGCAGAGGAATCATGAGACTGAAAATGGAGCGCAGACCACCTGATTTTTTTAAAAAAAGAAAATTGAAGGAGAACATTAAGTTAATACTAATTAAAGTGTATTATATGGCAGTTTCGAGGCAGTTCGATAAATATAATTTGATGGAATCGATTTCCCAAGTCCCAACGTCGTCGTCGCCAAGCATCGTCCTCTGCTTCGTTTGACAAATTAATCTTCGGACTTTCGAACACAAATATAGTTACGTAAATATAATTAACACAAGAAGCATACAGATATGACAACTTAATAAAACTTGCATTTTTATTGTACTACGGTTAGGAACTATATAAATACTTATTATACATACATATAATTCTTTACAGAAATAAATACATGATATAAACATAAAATAAGCTGCGCAATGGTTGGTCCTCCCGGGGAATGGCGAATCATTTATGCACGTGTACACACTATATTGTTATAACTAAATAAATCTATATATACACAATTATATACAACTACATAATTACGCTATGAGTAAACAGAATAGGTCCATACGCTACCTATATTATAGCATACGTGTACACACATTACATTAAAATACATTGTATAATTAAATATTCGATTATGATTTATAATCTACATACTATGTTAATAATTATACGTTATAAAATGTTTTCCATTCATTGTATGTATATATTACCTGCTACCAACTTCCGTATAGGTAATTCGTGTAAATATGATTACAATAGAATTAAAATTTGATTATTGATTGAAAATGAACTAAAAGTAATTACTTACCTACATTTATAGACCTTACATTATATTACAAGTACAGAATTGCATTGAAATAGTAATTTTAATCATACATAAAAGCTATTGTTAGATTTTTAGCATTTTTACTTATTTCAAATCAATCATTATCAGGAAATCATTATATCATACCTATGTACTATTATTAGTATTATACACGAGTATGGATACCTATGTCGGCTATGGGACCCCCTTTGGGTTACTCGGTTACATTCTAGAGCACGATCAACCTTGAAAGAGGAGGACGGTAGAAGTTATGATTTACAGTAATTTCTTCAGCGTTATAGAGTGATATTCGCGTATCATTTAATTACAATAGCATCTTTTACAATACCAAATGGGTAACTAAATGTAACATTTTTTGTCGTAAAGTTGAGCTGAGTTGACCACTGAAATTGAAATTGAAATACTTACCAGTACCAATATAAAGTATGATAATACGAAGCACCAACTACAACTACCTACCTGTCATGGAACCAATACCAAAACGAATATAAATACCTTCAAAGCTTATACTTACCACACAGTAAAGTACAGTAAATATATACCTAATTGGCATGAATAATTATATTTATTGCTCGTGATTAAATACATTGTTAGTTACCTTTCACAAGGCATACGGAATTAGATACATCCTGCCGATATAATCATAATATAACATAATTCGCAACCTATTCTAGAATTCGATTCGTAACATCCTTAGAACTAAGTTCCATGTATAATGTAGTTTGAACAACTAGCAGAATTATGGAGCAGCATGTATTAATCTTAGCAAATCACTTCGGCAATATTTGTCAATGTTTGCGAATCTAAAAATCGCATTAACTGTAGGTTTGTGCTACACAGGAAAATATACTACTATACCGTACTCCGTAAGTGTATTTATTTACAAAAGTTAGCACACGACATTATCTACTTAATTAAACTATGCCTACATGCATATAGGCATGGTATCGTACCCGTTGAAGTCGTGGATTGGTGCACGTCACCTATGTGCATTTCTCTAATTGCACATTGAGAACTAAGAGTTAGAGGGTGTAAGGTGTTTTGTGTGTTGCTAATGGTCCTGGTATTCATTTCTTAACGTTTTGCATAGAGGAAGATGTAACGCGATTTGATCTCTTTGATCAGAGGAGCAGGCGTCAAAAGGAGAGTGAGGAGAAAGAAAGGGTTGATGTCCCTTCAGTTTCTTATTCTTCATCCTGCAACGAAGTGAGATGTCCATTTTCAGAATATTGCCGTAACTAGCATGCACAGTCCACCGTATTTAGGAATTTGAGAGTGCACATCGATCGATCAATTTGCGGAAAGTAGACACTGATCTATCCAGGCCAACAGAAAACTTCTGTTGGACTGGACAATGTTGGACAATTTCACGACAGGACATGGAATGGTGTAGTATGGCTGTGCTCTGTTGTGTACCTATCTGTACTGTTAGCTATGAAAATAAGTGAAGCCAATGTTATCTGTAAGTTTCGATAACATCTTCAACCAAAAATGAGTACCAGCGTTGTGAGCGCATGTACTAGTTGCATAGAAGAATTTTTGCTGTAAGTAGGTAGGTACTTGTAATTGTCAGCAGGTAGGTAGGTACATCATAATATGTAGCTCAAATTGCAAAATCGTCATATGCTAAAAATATAATAATAGAACATGATACTTATGTCGCTCTCTTCGCGCATTACTCCTGTT
Source organism: Ptenothrix huangshanensis (assembly GCA_036851915.1). NCBI lineage: Eukaryota > Metazoa > Arthropoda > Collembola > Symphypleona > Dicyrtomidae > Ptenothrix > Ptenothrix huangshanensis. The sequence goes on from JAAXYX010002371.1 coordinate 15,064, forward strand.
AGTCTCTGACTGTGTTTGTGTTTGAACAGGAACAAATACTGTGTCTTGAGGGAACGACAACTTTTAAAATGATGCCAAGTGAAAAATCGATTGTCTGTGAAAAAGGTGTTTGGAGGGCGTGTGAAAGAAATTTTATCTTCCACATGGAACATCAGACTTTTGTTCAAGTTAGAGATTGAGACAGAGAAAAGGCGTCAGACGGCTTCTAATTTCATCTAATTACAGTTTACAACAGTCCAACTTTTCTATTCATACATTATGCATTATTACTACATCGCATAAATATAATAGTTATTGTGTTAAATACATACAAATATATTACGTGACACTACTACATATAATCATACCTACCAGTGTATTTGCTTATAATGTGTACAACGTACCATCTACCTATTTGCAAAGCTTATGCTTTGCCACGCCATAGCAGTTCAGAGCACAAAAAATAAATCTGCCTTCTTTCATAATAAATATACTAACACAACATTCAAACTCAGTATAAAATGCCACGTACTATGGAATCATGTACAAAAAAATACCTATAATTATATATTTACTCTCCTGCCCGCTATATACAGATATGCACATATAAATATAACAACGCATCAAGTATCAAGTACTATAACTATACACAAATACTGACCTGTCATGGAATAGAGTGCTGAGCTGAATGCTATTCTGTTAAATTGTATAGCTTTCTTTCAGACACTTCAGACGTTCCCTTACGACTGATTGCGACTCTTTCGTTGTCTACTTGTCTTTTGTTATTTTTCAAGGTTTCAATTTCATCTCTCGCATGATTATTATTCTACTCCGCTCACTTTCTTACACAAACTTTGTTACTGGAACTCGGAGATAGAATAAAGACCTGTAAACATATTAAATACTTTTATGCATAGCTAAATCTATACTAATAACTACTTGGCGTCTACTGTATAAAAACAAACGCATCATCGTAGATGTTAAGATAATATCAATATCCCTGCAAAAAAACACATTGTAACTACTTAGTGTAATTTAAGATTCCGTGATATATACAAGGGGAAATTCTTATTGAATTAAATTGAATTTGAACCGTTGCCCCTTTTCATGTTTACCATTCGTATATGCATCTTCTAATTCAAGGACTTGTCAAGAAGGATAATGAACAATTTAAACTTTCAAGCCAAAAGTTAGTTTCCAACTTACTTAGCATTTATTTCGTAATTTCATAAATCGCAATATTGCTAGAGGCACAATGATCACGAACTCGAGCCACCCAGCTATAATTTCCTTGCAAGGGTCGTAACATTATTTTATTTTCCTGAACCGGCTCCTAGAGCACGCCATCAGATTCAGGTTTCAAAAGTAAACAATAGCACTACTATGGATAAGACTCAAAGCAAATTTAAACCCCACATACTCTGGCCTGCTTCCATACTATCGCTTCTACTACTGTTAGTAAATAGCACGGCCTAAATTATTAAATAAGGACATAATGTCCTTTTCACTTTTGTAGGGACTCTAATGAGGATGCTACAGCACCACATTATAATTTCGAATGGTTAAGACTTCATAGCTACGGTTGTAGGAATCTCAAATTTTTCGGTGGTGGAGGCAAAGCAACTGTGCGCATATATACTGGTATGCTTTAACATTATTACACCTCACAAATTCTTCCATATACCGCCCGGTTCCTGCGCCAATGTTTATTGTAAAGCGTAAACGATTTTGCTCTGGATCATCGTAATATTGTTTATTAGAGATCATTAATTATAATTACTGTTATGGCAAAAACAGTAAATGTAAGACTGTGAGACACATTTGGTCTTTTGGGGTGTGTAGTCTGGTGCAGTCAAAATAATACTTGTCGAATTCATTTGAGTAAATTATTACAGTATTATGTTCATAAGATTAGATGGCGTAACTCATGAAGAATTTATCGTTTTAATAACATACCTTTCTTGTGGTGGTAGCAAGTCGCGCAGAAGTTTAACTTTGTTTTTAAAATAAAAATAATTTTATTTTCAGTGTGAATTCATAGTACGATATTGTTGAAATTAATTTCTCACTTTGGGTTAAGAGTAAACGGTTGATACAGTTAATAGATTTTCTCTTGCTGCAGATCGTGGTTGTGGAAATGTGGCATGATTTGATTCCGACACGATTTTACATAATCAGATGATAATTAGTTATATACAGGTCGATTCAATGTAAAATCACAAAACAAACGATATACTATAATTTTGTTGAATTCAAACTCAATTTAGCTCCAACATTGAATCTTTATTTTCTAAATTAATGAACTATATTCTTTACAACTCTATGTATTTGGTGATCTGTTGACCATCAGATGTACTACATCTAACGGTCGCACCACATAGGTGTGACTTATACATGCTAATTAACTCCAATGTTTAATGCCAGAATCAATGTAGGGAATTGCGAGCCATTAAACCTCCTTTATAATGTAATTGGTATAATTTTAGTACATGTATATGCTACAACTGGTAATAAATAATAAGGATATTGTCGTTCGAATGTTTAATTTCTGTCATAGTTAATATTTCTTATTTGTCCTAAAATCAAATGTATAACAATTAATACATAATTATATCCAACATTGATAGTTATTGTGTCATACTCGAAAAACCGAAAGGGAGATTGCAATACAAACAAATTCTTTGTGATGCTATATTTACACAAATTAAATCCTCAACCTGACCGCTAAATCTAAAAATAATCAAAGTACTAGTTATAAAA
>JAAXYX010002372.1:0-17801 GCA_036851915.1 Ptenothrix huangshanensis
GGGTGGTTTACTAGGATGATTTGATGCGGCAGAAGATGCAGCAGCAGCAGCTGCAGCTGCACATGCGGTCATTCTCATTTCCATTAACCTGCAATTTAAAAAATGCAATTTTTTTTATATTCATCCGTGCCATTCGTCATTCGTATGATGAACGAAGTGAAGGAAGGAACGTAATAAAGTAGGTACACAGGTACATACAAAGAAAGGTACATTCACAATTCAAGATGATCTACACGAAAGAGGAAATATGTTTGTATAAAAATCCCAGAATGTTTACGTATGTACATAGCTAAGTACGCATATATGTAATGTATTTTCTGCAAAATATAATGATCGTCTTGAACGGTGCAATAATAAATGTTTCAGGTAGGGAAGTCAAAATAGTGCGCACTTTAATCTGCCGCTCTATTAAACTGCGGCTGCCGCTCAAATTGAATGACAGCACGCTATACAATTATTTCAGGAAATAGGAATTGAAAATGTGAACTACGAAGTACAAAAGTACAAAGTTGCAAGTTTAAAGGATAATGATACGGTCAAGAGTAATATAATAATGGTTGTTATTAGTATTACACACATTATTATTATTATATTGAGAAAAATGATTGAGGCTTTTCAACACAAAATAATATAGCCAAAGTATTGATTATAGTTTTTTACTGATCGGGATACTTCCCACATTTAAAGTGCCAACCCTCGTAGAGGTACTCCAAATAATCCAAATTCAAGGATTCTTAATGGTAGCTCCTTCAGTTTGATTTTCCCCATTGCATCCTATTGTATTGTATTGTCTTGTCTTGTCTTGTCTCGTGTAATTATCAAATACTGTGCAAGTCAAAGTCAAAAGTCTTTGAAACGAGTTGAGTTGGTTGATCTTGTTCTTGTTGGTAGTACGAAAATTACATGGATAGGATTGTTGCAAAGGAGAAAAAAAAACTAGAGAGTTAAATGATAATTATACGCTAACTTATTATAATAATTTTCAAGTGTAAATTCTACTTCACCATCAACCAACCGGCTAACCGTCGGACATGTCTTGTCTTCAGTACTTTTGCGTTTACCTTTGCCTTGTCTACCGTGTTCAGTGTTCGTAAGTATGTAACCTTTGTTCTTGGGCCAAAAATTAAACTGTGTAAAAGGTAAGGATAAGGACGTGCAGTTACAGAGTAGGGTATTGACTATGTAGATATATAAATATGTAGTGGATAGTTGGATAGATACATATTATATGCTTTAATATTTTGATCAAAACCCTCAGAACTCGAATGAAGGAGTGAAAAAAAAACAACTCCAAGTTAGAGGATAGAAGAGAACCGACTAACTGACTGAATGTCCATGTTTTCCCCTTCAGTGGTCGTATGTGTTGAATGTGTTGTGTTGTGTAGTAGTGAAACATGATCTCTGATTGACACATGCCTCCAATGTTATACTTAATATGGAATTTTCTTTTCTCAAGTTGAACAAAAACCAATCGAGCATAGTAATTATTTAGTTCAAAAACTGAAAAATCAAACGAAGCATTTCACACACTAGTTCATGTCTCAAACTAAGTATCAAGAGGATTCAAGTCTACTGTACATAACTACCCACATCTATCTCAAAAATGTATGCTCCTGCGTCTCCGCTCTCGACATCAACTCAACAACCCCCTTCTGATAAAACAAAAACAAGTAACAGTCGATATGTTTTTATGACGTGTGTATGATACGAACATCTATAGATATTTTGACTGTTGATTCTTTGGTTTTGGTTTTGAATGTTGTTGTAGATGTTAATGTTGGACATATAGACGATGACCGTGCTATGTTTCCCTGCTCTGATCTGACTGAGAAACATCAGGAGCAGCAGCCTTTTCTGTTTTCGCTTCAAGGGAATCCAGTTTTTTCCCTTCCTTTGATCGTTTGTAGAATGCTCTTCACGTCTCTTCCTCTTCTAGTCCTCAACCGTTTCTGCTCTGCATTATAATTATCTAACGAAAATTTCAACTCCTAATTCGATTCGACAATGTTTTGTTTTACTCCCTTTGATCTGGTACGCTTGCCCACGCGCTACAATTTTACTTATTACCTATTCCATTCTTTGTAATCAAATCATTATCGAATTATGTTTGCTTATCATTTCGTAATTGATTACACTGCATTAGTTTTTAAAGTAGATTAGAAATTATAATTGTGCGCAATAATCTCAATAGTAATTCCATTGGAGTTCGTGTAGTATTTAAATCACCAAGGTATTCAAGGTAAAGATTGACTATTCAAATTTTCCTTGTGTTGTAACATAATAGGTAGTAAAACATGCATTTTGATATAGTTTCAAGTATAGCAATCATTTGTTCCACTTTGAAACCATTTCATTATAGAAATCGTGTGACAAAATGGATAACTGGTTACTTGAATCAACATCAAATTGAAAATTGTAAGTAACTAGTAAGTCAGTTGAGCATTGGATTGGATTGGACTGGATTGAATGGGATTGAATTGAATTGGATTGATGGTGTGAAAGTCAAACAAATCAATTAAATTATAACTATAAAGTCGTCACAAGCTATCATTTTTCATGTCTTCTTCCCCCTACTGCTCTCGTTTACGATGTGTTCGAATGAATCCGAGTCAAATATGTATAATCAACGGATATATACCCATAATATATATATCTATAATTTTCTATAGCATATATATTATATTGTCCCACAGAGCGAGAAGGAGAACGAGAACGAGTGAAAGAACAACTGAACAACCCTTTGTTCCTTCTCAATTTACACAAGGAGTCATAAAACAGCCCAATAAATCTGGGGTAGTTACTCACCAAACGAAACGCAAACTATCAAAATCAAAAAGCAATATCGTATCATATCCAATTGAAGTAGTACATATATTATGTACACGCATCGTAATCGTGCTAGACTGCGATTAGTAGCACACCCCCAAATTCAGATACGCAGACATATTGAGATACATACATCAGGACACTTGGATAATAATACCATTCTTCACCTCATGCTCATCATAATTACCACTCATATTACATATTTGACTTCTACATACCTATATGAGCAGACATTCTCCTTTTTATTCGTTTATGAACTCCATTCCCGTTCGATGCGTATTTATAGAAGTTACCTGAGTAAGTATTACTGATATTGCATGGGAAATGAAATGAAATGAAATGTAACCATGCTTGCCGTGTCTAGTCTGCCTTACTCGTAGTGTAAGTATCCTAATACTGTAAGTGAATTTGATGAGAAACACTGATAAGTGACACGCTCATCCTTATACTTTTAACTTCAGGATCTTTCCTGCAATTATCATTATCACATTATCATTAGTTATGGTAATGTACAAATTTTACACCTGGATCCCACAGCTCACCAATTACCATCAGGTCTCATTGCGTATTTGTAGAGACAAATGTCTATGCATTATTAATTGCTCTAATTGCATTTGATTATCAGCTTCGTTTATACTATACCTCCATTCTGTCAGAAGGACGGATGTCTCGTCTGTGGTTTCAAGTTAGGTCATTTCTGCAGTGTGGTAGCAGACTAATAGCTACTTAATTACGTGTTGGGACATACTATGCATGAGCACAGATGATTTCGATATTCAATAAATGCTTCAGAGGCACGGAATCCACTTCCCAAATTTATTTTTTGCCTATCAAAGTATATTGCAATGGTATATTATATGTTGTTCGTAATATTCCTAGTAAAATGGACGTTACCACATCAATATGATAATACATATGTATGTGATTCGAATTTTGAAATAGAGCATTGAACATGGAACTGAGAAGTTTGGTTTGGTTGCAGTAGTGATAGTGGTGGAATGGAATGAAAATCAAAGGATGATATGAGGGGAACTAGAAACTTTTTTATTTGTTCCATCCATGCCCATGTGTACGAGTCTGGTTTGGTGATAGTAGTTGGTGGATGGATGGTTTGTTGGTTGGTGAGAGTCCTGTGATGCCATGAAAAAGATGAGAATAAAAAGAAAGTATTATGGCGTCGGGTAGCTGTTTTCAAGCACAAAAAACGACTATAATCATTTATCGTTATCGTTACTAGTGACTATAATCGTTGGACGCCCATCCTTCAACAAGGGGAATCATTCTCTTCTCATGTTCATGGGCTCTTCGAACGGGTCATTGAAAAATCATTGAACCACTACTACTGTACTACCCGTAACTACCGTTCGTACCTACATCCACAGTTAGTCATCGTTGTGACTTTATATAGTCATATTATCCTGATCCTGTATCACAATATCTGTATACTTATATAGAAACAGAACAGCTATGACAAAATCATCAGTTTATTCATCAGACGCTAAAAGTGCTGATTGAGCAGTTGGTAGATTATTGTCATTGGCGGTTGAATGCTCAACCTGGGTATTTATATGAGCTGTATAATTACATGCTTTGGTTCGGTCATCGTCATCGTCATCGGTCATTCGATAGGATAGAAACTTTGTAGCTTTATGTAGTAAGCAATGATGTCTGTCTGTGTTGTATTGTATTGTGGGTTTGTCATTAATTACCAAGAACCAAAACTGTCAGCCTTTACTATATACTGGCATGGCATGATCCATGATCTGATGCTGCAAGAGGATCACCACAACACATCACCTAATCCGTATTCATTAGTTTTTGAAAAGGCCTACAGATTAGAGATGTAATTGTGTTACGATCAAAATTTTAACTTTTTGTCCATCCCCCAATTATGTATGTATGCATTGGATTTGGCGCATTCGATCCGTAAATTTTCTTTTTCCTTCAAGTAATGTTTATGTACACTGTGCATGTGCACTACTTTTGACTTTATATCCAAAGAACTAATTGGAGGCTGAACAGAGCAATAATTACACGTTTGTCTTTACTTTATATATGTAAATATATAATGAGATTGTTTCGCCAAATTTCCAAATCGTTTGGGTGTGGTTGATACGTACGGTGTACAAAGGTAAAGTCTCCAAGCCGGAGCAATACAGGCTATGGGTATGCATACGGTATCCATGTACAAATTGTAAGTTGTAGTAACTCACACAGGATAATGTAATCCACACGACATACTATCTTGAATGCTACTAGTCCTTGTCGTTACATGACGAAGGTGCTACTGTCAAATGCAGTTTTTCGTGTAGAGTACCTAGTTTTGAAAAACAAATGATCTGGATCGCATTGATCTCAAGTTGCAAAAACGATTGTAGCCTTCCTGACTACCTACGTAGACATGTATGTACACTCTTCTCAACTTCTACCACATGAGCCAAGATAAAGGGTCTATAAAACTAGAAGTTGGATCTCGTAGTACACCAAAGCGTGCGACTGAATTCCTCTTATCTCTAATTTACGCTTAAAATCAAGTGCACTAAATTCAAGTTCAGTTCAATCAAGAGGATCAACCTCTTATCTCCAAAATATGGAAAAAACTTCCATGGTTCTAAATTCCGGTCAATATCAAGCAATGCTATGTATACAATGGAATAATTACAAATGGTTTACAAACACAAAGTAATCGTAAGAGCACAACGACGAAGACATATTTTTTCTGTTTCAGTCCCATTCCCTTGAATCAAAACATACGCTCGCTTGATTTATTCGCGTTGATCGTGAGTAATACCTGCAGGTATTATTCTCTCAATTGTGATTTGTAGTATTTGATATTTGATGTAATATGTACCTGCATGAATTACAATAAATTAAAATGGACAGAGTGGTTGAATCCTCATGTACTCTTGTGTGTCTCAAGTAGGCATTTCGATTTTATGTAGCACTACATTTCCCATGCGCATTTTTTCTTAAATATGCGCGTGTAGTTTGTACAAGTTTTTGATTCTTCTTATCAAATGTCAAAAACTGTGGAATTGCACAAGTGTAGTTTGAATTCAAATTCCTTCATTTCACTACGAAGTGTATATACCTAGTATGGTAATGAGAATTGAGTAAAATTAAAATATTTGTGACCGTTGCGTTGCTAGTTAATCTGCCACAGAGTAAAGAGTGTGTAACTGACCCGTCAGAGAAGCACGGCAACGACAAGAAAGAGCAACGGCAACAAAACCACATCACGCTTAATAATAACTGGATATTATTTTACCTATTTATTATTATACAAAATCAAATGTATACGTACACGATAATTTGATTTGAACGAAAACTAGAATCAGTGCCGCCTACTCAGTGATAGTAAGTATTTGCGGTAACGAATTCAGGGTCGAAATGTGTTATCATTAGCTTAACTGGATTGCCTCCTGTGGTACCGTGTCCAAGTCCAACTTCCAGCTCATGAATTACCTCTCCCGCCTTTGCTAACTAGACTATTGTGCTGTAACTTTATGCCGATGCTTATCATCCATAGTATAATTTCATGTTCAAGCCATCATGATCATGAATTAAGAAAGCATTTTCATGAAATTCCTCAACTAAAAACGAAACTGAGCTAACGATAAAATGCTCGGTAATATTTAGTTTAATATTCCAAGTTTGTGCTTGATTTAAATCCTCTAATCATTAATTTTAACTTGACACGCAAGCATATATTAGAAATGCAAATACCTACCTGCCTACTTTATGCATAGAGATACTTTAGGTTGTTGTCTTGGGCAAAAAATGGAAGTCATGTAAGGAGTAAGACATGCGGAAGTTTAATCTTTCCTCACAATCGCGATTCGCTTGAACAACAACCTCACTACAACGTGATCGCATCATGTTGTATGGGTATACGTAATTTCGAATTTACATTTTGCACAGAGTTACAAATAGAAACTATAGCACGTAGTTATTTCTACAATATTTTACAACAGTGTTCAAGTGAAAGGTTTAGGTTTTGTTTTCAAACAAATGGGAACAATTCTTTTCCACGATTTTTTTTACTAATTATAAGTCAAGAGTGTTCATGCCTTAAGATAGAATGAGGTAATTTTATAAAAACTATTTATTGCTCACATTCTCCAATAAGCAGATGATGCTGTGGAATTGTCTCTAAATCCAGCAATGCCGGAACCCACGGCTGCAGCACTCGTGGCCGCAGCTCCACCAAGTAACATCCAAGCGGCTGCTCTTGTAGCAGCATTTTGTAAGTAATTATCAAATTTTTTATTATTGACATTAATATTATTATTATTTAAAGTACTCTCACTGGGTTGTAATTGAACACTTGAATTTGATTGTTGTGACATTCTTGACAGGGAGTACGGACTGGCGACAGTGATGAGCTGGGTCCGTGTCGGTGTCGATGTCGATGTTGATGTCGATGTCGATGTCGATGTCGATATCGATATCGATGCCTATGTGACGTGTGACGTTTGTTGTAACTGACACTTGAAACCTACAACCCGAACTCGAGATGAGAAAGAGTCAACTTAAAAGTGAAGTGATCTCTTCTGATGATCCTGATGACTCTCTCATGAGGACCTTCTCACCCCGTCCAAGGAAACAGAAAAACTATCGCTCTACCTGTGAAGTAGTACTGGTTTGGTTCTTGTCCACACTCCTCGTTTCACAACAACATTCTCAAGAGAGCAAGAGAGAGAGAGAGAGAGAGAGAGCAAATTTTTCACTTCTCCACAACTTCACGCTTCCACGCACACATACACAGGCAGACACACTCACTCACTCGCTCACTCACACAAACAGATGCAATCCTCAAGAAGCCAAGAGCCAACCCGCAAGAGCAGGAGAGAAAAGAGAAGGAGATCAACTCGTCAAGTCCTTGTGGACATGGAAGTTGCTCTACACCCAAAAGGGCTGGCTTCCATTCATCCCCTCTGCCCCATCCAACCACTCGACACTCACATTGGCCAGGATTTTCGGCAGGAAGGTTGGGTCTCTCATGAGGCATTTTTATTCGACTTTTTTTTCCTCATTCTGATTATAGTTGCACTTTCGAGTTGTTCTTGTTCTTGTTGGAGTTCTTTACCTACAAGTTTTACCTTGTCATTGTCATCACGTTGTTATTGCTAATACAGCTACATTACCATTACCATTTACCATACCATACTACTGATCCCATACTATATGTGTATGTAATACTCCTTCATTCAATCCCTCGGGCTCCTTTCGTTTAGACAGTCTATGTAGGTACATGGACATGGACTCAACTGCAAAGTGTAGATACTTAGATATCCACCACCGAACTACGTTACGTACACAGCTTATGACTATGACTACTTCACCAACATTTCAAACTAAACTACAATCTATTTCTATAATGCAACAGTAACAGTTTTATTATAAGAGCTAGAGAAGAACATGAACAGCAACTTCGTGCCGGTCTTGTTCTCTTCTGGCTGATTGTAATATAAATAGGAATCTCATAATTAATATTCGTACCAACGATATTTTTCAACTTACGACTTGAATTGCATGTGATGTTATGTGATAGGACAGAACATGGAGAAATCGTACAGTATCAATTTTCCAAGACTTAACTCAACTCTATTATTACTCTTACTCAAGTCAAAGTTACTTGAAGATTTTTCAGACAAGCCAAGCAGACGCAGACAAAGACAAAGACCACAGGATCAATAATACCCCCAAAAAATTTAAATTCAGGCAACATAACACCACGATAATAGTTGAGATAGACATCTTAAGAATGTTTCAATGTTCCATGATATTACCCGGTACGCTCTATTGATATTGATATTATAAGTGGCTATACAGATATAGCTTTTACCCACGTATCTTTTCCTTATATAGGTATACTGATACTACAGACTACAGGGTGCTTTTCTCCTAGGCCACCACTACATATATCTAATATATGTATGTTGTGTTTTTTGCATTTGCATTTGCGTTTGCTGGGAGGAAAAGTGTAATTTCAACATTCAGATGTAGAGAGATATCTTTGTAATTATTGTGTGTGCTCCATAATTCCTTTATTCATAATTATATGTATTAATATTTTTTATTTCAATGAAAGCAAATAGAAATAGTCGTACACGCATTTATGATTTACTTGCCAGTTTTCTTAACATTCTACCAAATATATTTTGGGTTCTTGTCACAAGTGTCCCTCAGCTTTGAAAGTTCCACTCTCGCTCATATTTACTTGAAAATAAATAAACATGGTATTAGCTTTATATTATTACTTATGTAGGTATTGTAGAATGTACAAATATATACCGTGTATGCGTAAACTCTAAATGTGGCCATTCTGTCTACGGTCTACCATGCAATCACCACTAGTGATATATATTCTAATGATATACATGCATAATTATACCTCCCCCGGTAGCTATGTACCTAGTAGGTAGGCACTACTTACCAGTAATAATAATCGTTCTCAGGATCTGAAGGTGTGAATGTGAATCATGAATGTTAATGGGAGTTGAGTTGGGAGACTGAAAGGAAAGGCGGCTGTGGTTGTATTATGATCCAAAGGCTAAATATTTATTAAATACTTATATGACATGAAATAATAATGTGACAAAAAGGAAATGGAATAAGAGATGAATGCGGCGACAAGCAGTCTGAGCTGAACGTCTGATCATCTGATGGTCTGCTCTTGGTTTGAAACTTTGAAAAGATAAAGTGCGAGTGTGAGACTTTACTTCGCTTTTCTTTCCTTATTGCTCAGCTTTTATGGGGGACGACTGACGACAATTTGGAGGAGAAATAGCCATACAGTTGACAATAATGCGGCAATGACCACCACTGTTCTCCATTAGTGTTTTTCCACCTCTACCACTACCACTACAGCTACGCATGATGATATATAGAGGTAGAGTATAATTATGTAGCGTGTGTACTTTTCGTTGTGGGACCACCCACAAGATACCGAGATAATTATGTTTGAGGAGACGAAGGATATGGGCGCTGAATGGACCCACACAAATGCACGGAGAACAGAGAATGAGGATAGTTGGTGGAGGGAGTGAAGAAAAAAAGGACAAATTGGACATTGGACATTTCTTATTGTGTCGAAGGTGTGAGTAGAGAGTAGAGAGAGTAGAGATTTCCAAACTGAATCCGACCGAATTGTGAAGGATACATGGAGCGAGGTGTTTGGTCTTGAAGACCAAAGGAAAAAAGCCCATAAGCTCATTATACAATTTGACTGAATTCATTTCGGCACCTCTTTTATCCTCTTAATAACTTCCGGATTTGTAGTCGCATTTTACATTTACACAAACCTTCACATTCATTCTCATGTACAATTAAAACTAGATACAATGTCATGTGTCGAAATACATTATTATGGTCCAGCAATAGCACGTAGCGTCTCTATACTAACCACAGAAGCGCAGAAAGATAATAAGTTCAGATGCCTCCGAGTTGAACTACACACGCATGTAAGGTTTCAATTCAAACAAACTGTGAGCTGTAGAGGAACAGCAGATTTAGAAATTGGATGAAAAACACTGATTTGAGCCATTTTAAACCTGAACTTCTTGCTGGAATGCACATTTTCAAGAAAAACTGTTTTATTCTATGTAATTTGGAGTAAATTGAGTGTGAATGAATTTGGTTTGAGGTTGGGAAGCGGTATCCTAATTTAATTATGTTACTTAATTATATCAATTAAATATTGTCGGCTTGAGCGTGGTCCTGAACTACATATTACTTCTTTTTTGACCAATCTTCTCTCTGTTATGTTATGAAGGTTGAGGTGGAACGGATTTACGTTGAATGCATACTTACGTAGGTACCTACTTATTTAGGTAGGTACGTAAGCACATTACATGAAGTCATTCGGTATGGGTTGATGGTTGATGGTCGATGCATTCAAAGTGCAGGTAACTTCAAGCTGTAGGTTGATAGGATCCTTGGTACACAGATAAATAGATACGTTAGGATAATTACAAAGAGCAGAATTTGTGTATGATGTCCTGTCAAAATAAAAATTAAAGCATGAGAAATGAGAGAATTAATGCCAGTCTTTGAATAAATATTATGAAAAGGGAAGAATTGTAGAATTCTTAAATCTTAATGATAAGAGCTGCTGTTTGTGTTGCATGTGTGTTATTGTGAACTATGTAGTCAAGTATGGTGTATATGGAAGACGTACTTGTCTAACAAATTCGTAACAGTTAGGTAAAATAGGATATTTTTACTTCTATACGTTGGCTTTTGTGTATGTGATCCCTTCAAATGTTGCGTAGGTTTTAGTGGTCTCAAGTGACAAGCACTGCATGATTAATTAATCAGAAGAATATCATTTATATGTGCATCATTAGTTGTTCAAGACATCAGCTCATCCCTAGGATAAGGAAACGTTGTATTTCTCAGTCCTTCCTTTAGTGATTGTCGCATGTGTATGATGTTGATGTTGACGTTGACGTTGACACGGATTTGGATTTCAATTTTCAACCAAGAGGGTTGAATTTAAGGCCAGGATTTCTTTCACGTAGTATGCAATAGTAATATTTTATATGTAAACAATTCATTATAATTCACAAACCATGTTTAAACATTCTTTTGAAATGTGCATATCTACTATTCTAGCAAGAAAGTGTTAGTACGCATTTGCATTTTTGCAATTAATGTGTAATTCGAATGCCTGTAAAGTCATGTCCATTAATTACAACTAGATTTTAACTGGAAGAGAAGCCAATTGCGTTACATGGGAAGTCGTATTTAGGTAGTTGTAGTATTACATACTGTCTAATGATCAAATAATCTTTGAATTAGAGTCCTTTTGATTCTTCATAGGATTTCGAGGTAGTAATCGTAATCATCTACTGAAATCTTCAGCAAGACGACTGCATTCCTTTAAAAACTACGGGATACAATTAGAACACGAAATATGTAAGTAGGTGTTTGTCTTGTACCTATGAAATTTCCCTTCCTTTTTCTTACATCCAACAACTTGCCATTTCTGTATTTTGCTTTGTTAAATGTCAAAGTGCCACAATTCCCATTGAGGTATCACTTTACCCTCGAACTATTACGTATGTAGGTATGTTCACTTCAGTAGGTTGCAAGTATATTATGGAGATCGAATAATGAATCTGACGATTAGTAGAATGCAGCCAATATGATGATATTTATGACAAACTTTAGTAGTAGGTAATAATCTAACGACAAGCAAAATTCTGGTTTAAACAGATCAGTTGTATGTTGTATCCCTACTGAAATGTTAATAGTGATCAGCTATGTTGTTATAATTACCAATTTTGTCTCATTTTATTCCTTATTTTTCTCACAGGGGTGGAGTAGGAATTTACATTTTAAAAATGATACAACTTAATTCAAATCTAAATTGGAGTTTAACTAGAGAATCAGTGGAAAAATACTGTTCGTTCTTAACATGGTTGGACACGGGAAAACAAATTGATGAAATGATAGTGTGGGAAGCGAGGGTTGGTTACTTTTGCGTTGCGATTTGCGATTGCATCGGCACTACTGGAAGTTCGTGGAAGGGAAAATGAAGAAATAGAAAGCGACGAAGCCGTCATCTATATTTACGAAATCCTATTATTGGCATGCTCAGCCTGACGACGACTGCCGTTGAACAGGGCACCGTGTTTACCTAAACGGTGACGGTAGCCTTGCCAGAGTTCATTATTTTTATTGAGTTTAAAAGTTAATACATTTATTATAATTGCATCACATGTAAACAAAAATTGGTAATAATTTCGTAGTTGATTTGTGACATTGAAAATTACATTCATACATATTTTAATTATGAACGTCTTAAGCAGAGTCGCCTGCAATCGAATGTCTACAAGAATTGTGATTGTGATTCACTGATGCAGTTTATTGAAATTACAATTTTCATTTTTCCTTAGTCATTAATTAAAAATTAAAAGAATTTGGATTTAAAATAAATAAAAATTCTGTGCCCGTCTTAAATGCTTAATATGCTTATTATTTGCCGAATTTAACATTATTCAACGTCAAAAGTGTTTTATGAGAATTGTTGCGAAGTTGATCGCGTTAGAGGATTTAAAATGATATAATGATATAATATATTGAATATATGCAAATCTGTCGCCTGTTAGTGTCTGATTTTGACCGATAAAAATTTATCTGCCATGCCATATCGTACATAAATAAATATATTATGCTAATTAGATTTGCTATTTTCAATAAGTATTATGGTATTCAATGGAGCCTAAAAGCGTAAATAATAAGTCAGGATGTGATAGATTATGCTCCGAGGAATAAATTGCATTATAATTTACACATCCGTAGAAAATCATGTGATTTTGTGACAATGTAAAGTTTATTATGCGATGTTTACTTTATTATGCATTTTTATTACAAAGTGAAAAACTCAAGTGTAAATATATAATTATACAAAAAACGAGTCTGAACGTATAAGTAACTGCACTTCTTTTCTCTTGAAATATTTCCCTATGATTACCGTTTAACTTGTCCAATTTACCATTACAACTACCGCGCTTTCAAAGTCCAGGATTTATTGCGATTAACTATGCTGACCTCCTATGACTACGAAGACTATTATTTATAAGTTCTGTTTTTCTATCTGTGCGAACTAAATACATACTAATAGAAGGTTCTGTCTCACAGTTTTAACCCAAATGTTCGTAATTTCTAATCTAGATAAACGTAAGAATGAAATGATTCTCTACTGGAGTACTCAATAAATTATAATTACAGCTAAAATATTAGCATTAGTACTCTGTATACTTCTAGTCTAAGTGAAAATCATTCAAAGTAAAATAACGTATAGTATTAATTTCTGTACTCTGTTACCACACCCGTTATTGGAAGTTGCGGAAAACCTTTTAATGAATTCAGTTCTCTGGGTTTTCTTCAAACTAGTGACGAGTATGAGTTGATAAAAACAAGGGGACATTAAAACATACGGACACGTGATAATTACAACAGTAAACCGAGTTCAGTTTCAGGAACAAGTAAAACGAACAAGTATTTGAAAACGACAAATACCCAAATAGGAAAAAATTACCTTTACTTACTTTCCTTTTTTTATTGGGCAAACGTATGTACATATGTAAGGTGCCATTGAAAAGCATGTACAAATTATATACTTTGACCTTTAATATCGTCGCTCCTGGTGGAAAGTGACGAAAACCAACGAACAAAAACAAGAAAGGAAGTAAAGGTAATATATACCACCCAAATAATACTACAGTTTACAATTACAACAGTCGCATCCAACTAAAACATAATATGCCACTTGTGGTAGTGAACTTAGTGGAGAATTTGACTTTTGACAAAAACAATATTGCACTTGTGGTGAAAATATATGATGCTGGCTACAAACAATAAATTAATTGTACGTGCTTGTTTATAAGTATTTGTGAACGCCTTGTATTAGCTATAGTTATGCATGTTATCGTGAAGTTCTTTAAGTACAGCTTTAAAATTCCGGAGATTATTAAAATTAGTTACTATAAGTATAACAAAAACAAACGAATAAACATAATTATTATTAATAATTATTATTATGTAATTATGCTAGTAAAATAACCGAGTCCCATTTACATTCCCGTAAGCGCCCCAAACGATTGCATTATGTATATATATATATTTACAACAATTGGGGGAAAACGAAGAAGAATTAGTTTTCACCCAAGTCCTTTCCCGTATTAATTATTAGTAAATTAGTAGCGTTAATTGGAAATAACTAATACTATTCCTATCTCAAATTAAATGCTACAATTTAGAAGATTTGCATGCGCACTTTTAAATGTAGCATAGATTGATTGATTGTAGAATTAAAAGTGATTTCAATTCCTGAAATGTACTCAAATTCTTTCAAAATATTTGAAAATACGAGTCAAGTTGAAGTAAATTAGTGATTGTTAATCATTATAATATGACGGAATAAGCTGTCTGTCCCTAGGTAGTTTGTTGCCGTCTAACTAAAATGAACTATAACTACCTACAACTTATACTAATAATACCCTTTTTTGATCCTCTGTAAGTCTTGGCTGTTTAGAGTACATCCGTTGGAAGTTTGAATGTTGAAGGAAGTAAAATTTAAAAAAACATGAACAAGTCTCAATTTCAAATTTAAAGTGAAATATTGGAATGTTTTTTGGTTTTAATAAAGTTGATTTTATCCCACAGAGAGCCGAAGAAGGAATTTGATCCATGAAATCCAGATGATTCGGGTCTTGTAATCGACTCGGGGTACTCAAACCATCGTTCCACTTTTGCTTTTGGTGTCAACTAAAGGTAGGTACCAGAAATGCATTAGTACAACATTATTTGACTGTCAATATTTTGCAAACATTTTGCAAGGTATAGGTGGACCATATAATCATATATATACTGATTTCAAAAGGGTATAATGAATGAATGCGTGCGTGTATTGCGAATAGCCTTCTATTGTAAATTAAATATATAGATTCTTTATTGTAATTATAATTTTCGTCCGAATCAAAATATACGTGCATTGCAGTAATATATTTCTTGGTATTATGATCAACATAATTTTTAATCGCATTGATATATATTTATATATAATTATTATATATCAACATATCAATAGGTAGTATCTATATAATAATAATTATGCATAGTCAGTAGTCAATATTTATAGTACGTAGTTATTCCGTGTTCGTTCATCATCAGTAATTAAACTTATTATCCGTAATTATTTAGTAGTATGCCTTGCCCAAACACTCCTTTGTACTTGACTCATTAGTTCGGATCGATGATTAATTTTCTCACTCACAGACCTTTGAACACCATTATTACTATGACTAGAACAAGGTTTCCTCAAATTGTGCTGTTGCTGTTGTTGTTGCTGCTGCTCGAATATAAGTCGATTACTAAGATTATCAATTGGTTTAATTAAGGAACAACTATCAAGTCTGCTGTCAATGGCAGCAGCAGCCGCCGCCGCAGCTGCAGCGACGGATGGTGACGGTCGATTAAAAATTGTACCAAAGTCATCGTAAAATTTATTAGGAGATGATGAATTTGAGTTGGTTTGAGGCGTGAAGGGTATATGCGGATTATTTATTAGGAGATTATTGTACAGATGGGGTGTGGTGGGAGGAGGAGGGGGATAAACAAAGTAATGTGGGTAACTGAGACGATTGTTTTCGTAGAGGATTGTGTCCAGAAGTGCCGCATTCTGTCTTCTGAGAGAGTCAATCTCTTGGAATGATGTTGTCATTACCTAGTATTTTCATAATCCACCCAAAAATCACCTTTAGCTTTTTCCAATTACTTTAAACAGTCAGTCAGTCAGTTAGATGGCAAACTTGCAAACGGAAACAATGACAACGGAAAAGGATGCAGTTTTATGTATGCTGTACCAAACATTGTTGCAAGGGCGTAGGTGAATTGAGAGTATGAGACTCAACAAGGTGTGAGCTCAGTATTTTTAGGATAGACTGTAAAAGTCATAGATTATATTATTACAGTTCCAGTGTGATTAGTTTCATGTCATTTTGGAAATGTAATTGTAGTGCATTCGTAATAGTTTTTTGCAGCTTTTGGAATTTAGGTCATTTGGAAAATTTCACTTAACTCATCCAGCTACGCCCGCTTAATGTTATGTGGAGTATTCTACTTAGAATTAAAACGTGTGGGGTCAATAGTGTTACAAAGCATAAATACTAGTAATAATAATAATTACATGCATTTCCTAAACCTACGCCTTCCATTTCTACATGGGCAATTACGCATTTGGCAAATAAACGGCTTCTCTCCTTGGTGTGAAATCACACAACTCCATACAACACTAACATTCATGCACATGTGTGGTTTCGCAAAAATTTTCGTTAGATATCGTTCTACTAAATAACAATACAGGAAATTACATACGACATGGAATGACTATTGGGATAATTATAAGAATAAAAATAGATCAAAGATGAGATGCACGAGTTTTTAGTATCATTTCTGTAGTATTTGGGTAAGGCACGCCACATAATATCAATTTCAAGACCAACCATAGCGATGAAATAAACGCACACAGAATCAGGCATTGTTAGCTTGGAGTAAACTCAGGTTTTTAAAAACAACTAAAAACACATTCAGAAAAAAGGATTATTTTTAGAAAACTGAAATGAAGAAGCGTACCTGTGGAAGAGGTGCAGGACTGATAGAACAATTTGAAGTAGATTGCTTCGTGTTGGCATTCCCTTCTAATTCTTGAATGTGATGAACTAAGGATTGCAGGTGATCAAGTAATTCTTTATTGTGTTGAAGGAGTTGGTGGGTTCGAGCCTGTAATATCAACATAACGTCACACATTGAATTCTATTTATCAGGTTCAAGCTGCCTATGCTATGACGTACATTAACATTCGTTTCAAGTCGTAGTAAGTACGACGATAGTGAACGTGGTTTTAGAATGTTTAGTCCACATCTAGTCATCCTGTTTTTGAGGTTTCGAACTATTGTTCTGTATGTGTAAAATTAAAGAAGCAAATACGTTCTGTGTACATTTTGTAGTTTATGTGTGTCGATTTTTTAGTGTACAAAATACTTCAGAACGTTTCAAATTTTTCACAGTATATATACATATCACTAAACACTCACATGCTAGCATCATGTGAATGTACTTTTTACGGCGAAGATACATACCGTAAAACTTCTTATTCCTCACGGTCTCCTATTATTCTCCATTTCCTTTAATTCCCCCATTGAACTAGAAATAATCCCCTGTCTCTAATAATTGCCAGGCTCTTATTATTCCCGGGCCTATAATGATTCCTTTGTCTGGGGAGTTGTTTGATGAATCATTCCCTGGTGTATCGGAAGTTTTACGGTACGTACATTTGAGATGTAGGTATACATTACATTCAAGTAGCGATAAGGAATTTAAAGAATGGTAAAGGTGTGAAATGATTTAAGAGTCTAAAGTTTAAGTCTAAATTCTAAATATATCCTCTGTGTAATTATTACCTA